>SJYV01036563.1:0-12674 GCA_006410875.1 Neotragus pygmaeus
GGGAGGATCTCCACTCCAGGCAGGATGAGGCCCTTGTCCTCTGCGGCACCTCATAGGAAGTCACTCCCATCCCTCAGGACCTTCGACGGGGTCCTTCACATGCTTGGAGTCACTCCAGAATCGCCCGACAAACACGTCTCCACTCGAGAGGAACCTCGAGCTGCACCCCACACCTAGAGAGGGACCCCGTGTGCCCCTGCTTGTCACGAAATCAGACTTCCTTTCCCTACTTCTTCAGGGGTGGGCTGCCGACCGTCCCGTCGAGAGGAGGTGATCTCCACAGGAATGTCCAGCGGAACGTTGTGGTTGCGGCACCTGTTCCAGGAGCACCCCAGCTGTCTCTGTACACTCCAAGGGACCCCGGTGGCTCTGAGCCGCCCAGACAGTCACCCCGAAGGCTGGCTCACACCTCTGTGGCACGTGTTTCAATCCTGTGGGAAAGCCTCGAGGGGCAGCCCATTGACCCCTGTGTCACCTCGACGGGACGCCTGACCCTGCAGCTTCAGCTCTGGAGGAAAGCGGAGGTGCACGTCTCCACTCATGAGGAGAACTGACTCCCCTGGGAAGCCTCCAGAAGAACCCCACATTCCACGTCTGCAGCGGCGAGGAATCCTCAGGTGGCAGACGAGGACGTCGGAGCCGGAACTGATGGTCAAGGAATCCCCAGAGGCCAATGGCAACTGGCTTGGAGTCTGGCCTTTCAGGAGGTCTCAGGAGTGGGTCTCTGGGGTGCAAGTCGTAACTCGAGAGGGACCTGACACAACTCGAGAAAAACCGGGAGGATCTCCCCTCCAGGCAGGATGAGGCCCTTGTCCTCTGCGGCACCTCACGGGAAGTCACCTGCATCCCTCACGACCCTCAACGTGGTCCTTCACACGCTTGCAGTCACTCCAGAATTGCCCGACATACACGTCTCCACTCGAGAGGAACATCGAGTGCCCCCCACACCTTGAGAGGAACCCCGTGTGCCCCTGCTCTGCACGAAATCAGGCTTCCTTTCCCTGCTTCTTCAGGAGTGGGCTGTCCACCATCCCGTCGCATCTCAAGAGGAGGTGCTCTCCACAGGAGTGTCCAGAGGAGCACGGGGGTCGTGCCACCTGTTCCACGAGCCGCCCAGCTGTCTCTGTCCACTCCAAGGGACCTCGGTGATGGCCCTGAGCCGCCCATACAGTCACCTCGAAGGCTGGCTCACACTTCAGTGGCACGTGTTTCAACCCTGTGGGAAAGCCTCGAGGGGCAGCCCATTGAATCCTGTGTCACCTCGACGGGACGACTGACCCTGCAGCTACAGCTCGGGAGGAAAGCGGAGGTGCACGTCTCCACCCATGAGGAGACCTGACTCCCCTGGGGAGCCTCCAGAGGGACCCCACGGTCCACGTCTGCAGCGCCGAGGAATCCTCAGGTGCCTGACAAGGACGTAGGAGGCGAGACCGATGGCCAAGGATTCCCCAGAAGCCCCTGGAAACTGGCTTGGAATCTGGCCTTTCCAAAGGCCTCAGGTGCGGGTCCCTGGGGTCCACGTCGAAACTCGTGAGGGACCTGCCACAACTCGAGAAACATCAGGAGGATCTCCCCTCCAGACCGGATGAAGCCCTTGTACTCCTCTGCGGCACCTCACGGCAAGTGACCCCCATCCCTCACGACCCTCGACGGGGTCATTCACACGCTTGCAGTCACTCCAGAATCGCCCAACATACACGTCTCCACTCGAGAGGATCAACGAGGGGCCCCCCACACCTCGAGAGGGACCCCGTGTGGCCCTGCTCTGCACGAAATCAGGCTTCCTTTCCCTGGTTCTTCAGGATTGGGCTGCCGAAGGTCCCGTCGCATCTCAAAAGGAGGTGCTCTCTACAAGAGTGTCCAGCGGATCTCGGGGGTCGTGCCACCGGTTCCACGAGACCCCCAGTTATCTCTGTCATCTCCAAGGGACCCCGGTGTCCCTGAGCCGCTCAGACTGTCACACTGAAGGCTGGATTACACCTCGATGGCACGTATTTCAACCCTGTGGGAAAGCCTCGAGGGGCAGTCCATTGACCCCTGTGTCACCAAGAGGGGACGTCTGAGCCTAGAGCTACAGCTCGGGAGGAAATCGGAGGTGCAGGTCTCCACTCAAGAGGAAACCTGACTCCCCTGGTGAGACTCCAGAGGAACCCCACGTTCCACGTTTGCAGCGGCGAGTATTCCTCAGGTGCCAGACGAGGACGTAGGAGCCGGAACTGACGGCCAAAGAATCCCCAAGGGCCCCTGGCAAATAGCTTGGAGCCTGGCCTTTCCGTAGGCCTCAGGGGTGGGTCCCTGGCGTCCACGTCTTAACTCGAGAGGGACCTTCCGCAACTCGAGAAAAACCGGGAGGATCTCCCTCCATGCGAGATGAGGCCCTTGTCCTCTGAGCACCTCACGGGAAGTCACCCCTTCCCTCACGACCCTCCACGGGGTCCTTCACACGCTTGCAGTCACTCCAGAATCGCCCAACATACACGTCTCCACTCGAGAGGAACATTGAGCGGCCCCCCACCACTCGAGAGGGACCCTGTGTGCTCCTGCTATGCACGGAAGCAGGCTTCCTTCCCCTGCCTCATCAGGGATGGATGGCCGACTGTCCCGTCTCAACTCGAGAGCAGGCGCTCTCCCCAGGAGTCTCCAGAGGAGCTCCGGGAGTCACGCCACCTGTTCCATGAGACCCCAGAAGTTTCTGTCCACTCCATCGGATCCTGGCGGCCCTGAGCCGCCTCGACAGTCACCCCGAAGACTGGATCCCACCAGGGAGGAACGTGTGTCAATCCTGTGGGAAAGCCTCGAGGGACAGCCCATAGAGCCCTGTGTCACCTCGATGGGAAGCCTGACCCTACATCTGGAGCTCGGGAGGAAGGCGGAGGTGCACATCTCCACTCGAGAAGAGACCTGACTCCCCTGGGGAGCTTCGAGAGGTTCTCCACGTTCCACGCCTGCCTTGGAGAGGAATCCTCAGGGGCCAGGCGAGGACTTAGGAGCTGGAACCGACTGCCAAGGAATCCCAAGAGGCTCCTGGAAACTCGTGTGGAGCCTGGCCTTCCTGGAGGCCTCCGGGGCGGGTCCCTGGGGGCCAGGTCATAACCCGAGAGGTACCTGCCGCAACTCGAGAAACACCTGGAGCATCTCCCCTCCAGGCGAGGTGAGGCCATTGTCCTCTGTGGCACCTCACGGGAAGTCACCCCATCCCTCACAAACCTCGAAGGGTCCCTTCACACCCTTGCAGTGACATCAGAATAGCCCGACATACAGGTCTCCCCTCAAGAGGAACATCAAGGGTCCCCACAGAACGGAAGAGGAACCCACTGTCTCCCGGCTCCGCACGGAAGGAGGCTTCCTTCCCCTGATTTTTCAGGGATGATTGGCCGATCATCCCGTCGCAACTGGGGAGAGCAGGCGCTCTCCCCAGGAGTCTCCAGAGGAGCTCCGGGGGTCGGGACACCTGTTTCACGAGACCCCAGAGGTCTCTGTCGACTCCATCGGAACCTGGGGGCCCTGAGCCGTCTCGACAGTCACCCCGAAGACTGGCTCCCACCTGTGAGGCAGGTGTCTCAACCCTGTGGGAAAGGCTCGAGGGACAGCCCATAGACCCATGTGTCACCTCGACGGGAAACTTGACCCTGCATCTGGAGCTCGGGAGGAAGGGGGAGGTGCACCTCTCCACTGGAGAAGAGATTTGACTCCCCTGGAGAGCAGCCAGAGGATCTCCACGGTCCAGGCCTGCAGTGGAGAGGAATCATCAGGGGCCAGACGAGGACCTAGGAGCTGGGACTGACTGCCAAGGAATCCCCAGATGTCCCTGGCAACTCGCGTGGAGCCTGGCCTTCCCGGAGGCCTCGGGGGTGGGTCCCTGTGTTCCATGTAGTAACTCGAACGGGACCTACCACAAATCGAGAAACACCAGGAGGATCTCCCCTCCAGGTGAGATGAGGCCCTTGTCCTCTGTGGCACCCCACGTGAAGTCACCCCATCCCTCACGAACCTCGACGGGTCTCTTATCACCCTTGAAGTGACTCCAGAACAGCCCAACATACAGGTCTCCACTCAAGAGGAACATCGAGGGTCCCCCCAGAACGCAAGCGGAACCCCATGTAACCTGGCTCTACATGGAAGCAGGCTTCCTTCCCCTGTCTCTTCTGGGATGGATGGCCGACCGTCCCGTCACAACTCGAGAGGAGGTGCTCTCCCCAGGAGTATCCAGAGGAGCTGTTCAACGAGACCAGAGTTCTCTGTCCACTCCATCGGAACCTGGCGCCCTGAGCCGCCTCGACAGTCACCCTGAAGAGTGGTTCCCACCTGGGAGGCTCGTGCCTCAACCCCTTGGGAAAGCCTCGAGGGGCAGCCCTTAGACCCCTGTGTCACCTCGATGGGAAGCCTGACCCTGCATCTGGAGCTCGGGAGGAAGACGGAGGTGCACATCTCCACTGGAGTAGAGACCTGACTCCCCTGGGGAGCATGCAGATGTTCTCCGTGATCCACGCCTGCAGTGGAAAAGAATCCTAAGAGGTCAGACGAGGAATTAGGAGCTGGAACTGACTGTCAAGGAATCCCCAGAGGACACTGGCAACTCGCGAGGAACCTGGCCTTCCCAGAGGCCTTGGCGGCGGGTCCCTTGGATCCAGGTCATAACTCGAGAGGGACCTGCCGCAACTCGAGAAACACCAGGAGGATCTCCCCTCCAGGCGAGATGAGGCCCTTGTCCTCTGCTGCACCTCACGAGAAGTCACCCCATCCTTCATGATCCTCGACGAGTCCCATCACATCCTCACAGTGACTCCAGAATAGCACGACATACAGATCTCCACTCAAGAGGAGCATCGAGGTTCCCCCCAGAACGCAAGAGGAACCCTGTGTCCCCCGGCTTCACACGGAAGCAGGCTTCCTTCCCCTTCCTCTTCAGGGATGGATGGCCGAGCGTCCCGTTGCAACACGAGAGCAGGCGCTCTTACCAGGAGTCTCCAGTTGAGCTCGACGTGTCGCGCCACCTGTCCCACGAGACCCCAGAGGTCTCTGTCCACTCCATCGGACCCTGGCGGCCCTGAGCCGCCTGGACAGTCTTCCAGAATACTGGCTCCCACCTGGGAGACCTGTGTCTCAACCCTCTGGGAATGCCTCAAGGGGCAGCCCATAGACACCTGTGTCACCTCGACGGGAAGCCTGACCATGCTTGTGGAGCTCGGGAGGAAGACGGAGGTGCACATCTCCACTGGAGAAGAGACCTGACTCCCCTGGGGAGCCTCTAGAGGATCTCCACGGACCACGCCTGCAGTGGAGAGGAATCCTCAGGGGCCAAGCGAGGACTTAGGAGCTGGAATCGACTGCCAAGGAATTCCAAGAGGCCCCTGGAAACTCGTGTTGAGCCTGGCCTTCCCGGAGGCCTCAGGGATGGGTCCCTGGGGACCAGTTCGTAACCCGAGAGGGACTTGCCGCAACTCGAGAAACACCAGGGGCATCTCCCCTCGAGGCGAGGTGAGGCCATTGTCCTCCACGGCACCTCACGGGAAGTCACCCCATCCCTCACGAACCTCGACGGGTCCCTTGACACCCTTGCAGTGACTCCAGAATAGCCTGACATACAGGACTCCACTAAAGAGGAACATCGAAGGTCCCTCCAGAATGCAAGAGGAACTCCGTGTCCCCCGGCTCCGCAGGGAAGCAGGCTTCCTTCCCCTGCCTCTTCAGGGATGGATGGCCGACCGTCCCGTCGCAACTCGAGAGCAGGCGCTATCCCCAGGCGTCTCCAGAGGAGCTCCGGGGGTAGCGCCACATGTTTGACATGACCCCAGAGTTCTCTGTCCACTCCATTCAAACCTGGTGGCCCGGAGCCGCCTCGACAGTCACCCCGAAGACTGGCTCCCACCTGGGAGTCACGTGTGTCAACCCTGTGGGAAAGCCTCGAGGGGCAGACCATAGACCCCTGTGTCACCTTGACGGGAATCCTGACCCTGCATCTGGAGCTTGGGAGGAAGGCAGAGGTGCACTTTTCCACTGGAGAAGGACCTGACTCCCATGGGGAGCATCCAGAGGATCTCCACGGTCCACGCCTGCAGTGGAGAGGAAGCCCCAGGGGCCAGTCGAAGAATAAGGAGCTGGAACCTGCTGCCAAGGAATCCTCAGAGTCCCCTGGCAACTCGGGTGGAGCCTGGCCTTCCCGGCGGCCTCGGGGGTGGGTCCATGGGGTCGAGGTCGTAACTCGAGAGGGACCTGCCGAAACTCGAGAAACACCAGGAGGATCTCCCCTCCAGGAGAGATGAGGCCCTTGTCCTCTGCGGCACCTCACGGGAAGTCACCTCATCCCTCACGAACCTCGACAGGTCCCTTCATTCCCTTGCAGTGACCCCAGAATAGCCCGACATACAGGTCTCCACTCAAGAGGAACATCGAGTGTCCCCCCAGTACGAAAGAGGAACCCCGTGTCCCTTGGCTCCGCACAGAAGCAGTCTTCATTCCCCTGCTTCTTCAGAGATGGATGGCCGACCGTCCCGTTGCAACTCGAGAGCAGGCGCTCTCCCCAGGAGTCTCCAGAGGAGTTCTGGCGGTCACGCCACCTGTTCCACGAGACCCCAGACGTCTCTGTCTGCTCCATCGGAACGTGGCGGCCCTGAGCCGCCTCGACAGTCACCCCGAAGACTGGCTCCCACCTGGGAGGCACGTGTCTCAACCCTGTGGCAAAGCCTCGAGGGCAGCCCATACACCCCTTTGTCACCTCCACGGGAAGCCTCACCCTGCATTTGGAGCTCGGGAGGAATGCGGAGGTGCACATCTCCACTGGAGAAGAGACCTGACTCCCCTGGGGAGCCTCCAAAGGAAACCTATATCCACGTCTGCATCAGTGAGTAATCCTCAGGTGCCAGACGAGGACGTAGGAGCCGGAACCGATGGCCAATAATTCCCAGAGGCCCCTGGCAACTGGCTTGGAGCCTGGCCTTTCCGGAGGCCTCAGGGGCGGGTCACTGGGGTCTACGTCGTAACTTGAGATGGACCTGCCACAACTCGAGAAAAACCGGCAAGATCTCCCCTCCAGGCGGGATGAGGTCCTGGTCCTCTGCAGCACCTCACGGGAAATCACCCCCATCTCTCACGACCCTCGACGGGGTCTTTCACATGCTTGCAGTCACTCCAGAATCGCTCGACATACACGTCTCCACTCGAGAGGAACATCGAGGGGCCCCCCACATTTCGAGAGGGACACCGTGTACCCCGGCTCCGCACTAAATCAAGCTTCCTTTCCCTGGTTCTTCAGGGGTGGGCTGCCGACCATCCCGTCGCATCTCAAGAGGAGGTGCTCTCCACAGGAGTGTCCAGCGGAACTTGGGGGTCGCGCCACCGGTTCCATGAGCTCCCAAGCTGTCTCTGTCCACTCCAAGGGACCCCGGTGAGGGCCCTGAGCCGCCCAGACAGTCACCCCGAAGGGGGGCTCACACCTCGGTGTCAAGTGTTTCAACCCTATGGGAAAGCCTAGATGGGCCTCCCATTGAACCCTGGTTCACCTCGAAGGGAGGCCTGATCCTGCAGCTACAGCTTGGGAGGAAAGCGGAGGTGCAAGTCTCCACTCAAGAGGAGCTCTGACTCCCCTGGCGAGCCTCCAGAGGTACCCCACGGTCCACGTCTGCAGCGACGAGGAATCCTCAGGTGCCAGACGAGAACGTAGGAGCCAGAACCGACGGCCAAGGGATCCCCAGATGCCCCTGGCAACTGGCTTGGAGCCTGGCCTTTCCGGAGGCCTCAGGGGTGGGTCCCTGGTGTCCATGTCATAACTCGAGAGGGACCTGTCGCAACTCGAGAAAAACCGGGAGGATCTCCCCTCCAGGCAGGATAACGCACTTGGCCTCTGCGGCACCTCACGGGAAGTCACCCCCAACACACACGACCCTCGACGGCGTCCATCACACGCTTGCAGTCACTCCAGAATCGCCCGTCATACACATCTCCACTCGAGAGGAACATCGAGGGGCTCCCCACACATCGAGAGGGCCCCCGTGTGCCCCTGTTCCACACGAAATCAGGCTTCCTTTCCCTGCTTCTTCAGGGGTAGGCTGCCGACCGTCCCATCGCATCTCAAGAGGAGGTGCTCTCCAAAGGAGTGTCCAACGTAACTCGCGGGTCACGCCACCTGTTCCACGAGCCCCTCAGCTGCCTCTTTCCACTCCAAGAGACCCTGGTGATGGCCGTAGCCGCCCAGACAGTCATCCCGAAGGCTGGCTCACACCTCGGTGGCACGTGTTTCAACCCTGTGGGAAATTCTCGAGGGGCGGCCCATTGACCCGTCTGTCACCTCGAGGGGACGACTGAACCTGCAGTTACAGCTCGGGAGGAAAGCAGAGGTGCACGTCTACACTCAAGAGGCGACCTGACTCCCCTGGGGAGCCTCAAGAGGAATCCCACCGTCCACGTCTGCAACGGCGAGCAATCCTCAGGTGCCAGACGAGGACGTAGGAGTCAGAACCGACGGCCAAGGAATCCCCAGAGACCCCTGGCAAGTGGCTTGGAGCCTGGCCTTCCCTGAGGCCTAGGAGGCGAGTCCCTGGGGTCCACGTCGTAACTGGAGAGGGACCTGCCGCAACTCGAGAAAAACCCAGAGGATATACCCTCCAGGCAAGATGAGGCCCTTGTCTTCTGCAGCACCTAATGGGAAGTCACCCCCATCCCCCAAGACCTTCGACGGGATCCTTCACACGCTTGCAGTCACTCCAGAATTACCCTACATACACGTCTCCACTCGAGAGGAACATTGAGGGGCCCCCTAGAGCTCGAGAGGTACCCCGTGTGTCCCTGTTCCATACAAAATCAGGCTTCATTTCCCTGCTTCTTCACGGATGGTTTACCGACCGTCCTGTCGCATCTGAAGAGGATAATGTCCCGCGGAACACTGGTGTCCGCGCCACCTCTTCCACGAGACCCCCAGCTGTTTCTGTCCATTCCAAGGGACACCGGTGGCCCTGAGCCGCCCAGACAGTCACCCCGAAGGCTGACTCACACCGTGGTGGCACGTGTTTGAACCCTGTGGGAAAGCCTCGAGGGGCAGCCCATTGACCTATGTGTCACTTCGACAGGACGCCGGACCCTGCAGCTTCAGCTCGGGAGGAAAGCGGAGGTGATGGTCTCCACTGAAGTCGAGACCTGACTCCCCTTGTGAGCCTCCAGAGGAACGTGACGGTCCACGTCTGCAGCGGCAAGGAATCCTCAGGTGCCAGACGAGGACATAGGAGCCGGAACCGACGGCCAAGGAATCCCCAGAATCCCCTGGCAACTGGCTGGGTGCTTGTCCTTTCTGTAGGCCTTAGGGGCGGGTCCCTGGGGTCCACATCGTAACTCGAGAGGGACCTGCCGCAACTCGAGAAAACCCGGGAGGATCTCCACTCCAGGCGGGATGAGGCCCTTGTCCTCTGCAGTACCTCACGGGAAGTCACCCCCTTCCCTCATGACCCTCGACAGGGTTGTTCACACGCTTGCAGTCACTCCAGAATCACCCGACATACACGTCTCCACTCGAGAGGAACATCGAGGGGCCCCCTACACCTCGAGAGGGACCCCGTGTGCCCCTGCTCCGCACGAAATCAGGCTTCCTTTCCCTGCTTCTTCAGGGGTGGGCTGCCAACCATCCCGTCGCATCTCAAGAGAATGTGCTCTCCACAGGAGTGTCCAGCAGAACTCCGGGTGTCTCGCCACCTGATCCCCAAGACCCCCAGCTGTCTCTGGCCATTCCAATGGAACCCGGTGGTCCTCAGCAGCCCAGACAGTAACCCCCAAGGCTGGCTCACACCTCTGTGGCACGTGTTTGAACCCTGTGGGAAAGCCTCGAGGGGCAGCCCATTGACCTATGTGTCACTTCGACGGGACGCCGGACCCTGCAGCTTCAGCTGGGGAGGAAAGCAGAGGTGATGGTCTCCACTGAAGTTGAGACCTGACTCCCCATGTGAACCTCCAGAGGAATGCGACGGTCCACGTCTGCAGCGGCAAGGAATCCTCAGGTGCCAGACGAGGACGTAGGAGCCGGAACCGACGGCCAAGGAATCCCCAGAATCCCCTGGCACCTGGCTTGGTGCTTGTCCTTTCCGTAGGCCTTAGGGGCGGGTCCCTGGGGTCCATGTTGTAACTCAAGAGGGACCTCCCGCAACTCGAGAAAACCCGGGAGGATCTCCCCTCCAGGCGAGATGAGGCCCTTGTCCCCTGCAGTACCTCACGGGAAGTCACCCCCTTCCCTCACGACCCTCGACGGGGTTGTTCACACGCTTGCAGTCACTCCAGAATCGCCCGACATACACGTCTCCACTCGAGAGGAACATCGAGGGGCCCCCCACACCTCGAGAGGGACCCCATGTGCCCCTGCTCCGCACGAAATCAGGCTTCCTTTCCCTGCTTCTTCAGGGATGGGCTGCCAACCATCCCGTCGCATCTCAAGAGAAGGTGCTCTCCACAGGAGTGTCCAGCGGGACTCCGGGTGTCTCGCCACCTGATCCCCAAGACCCCCAGCTGTCTCTGGCCATTCCAATGGAACCCAGTGGTCCTCAGCAGCCCAGACAGTAACCCTGAAGGCTGGCTCACACCTCAGTGGCACGTGTTTCAACCCTGTGGGAAAGCCTCGAGGGGCAGCCCATTGACCCCGGTGTCACATCGACGGGCAGCCTGACGCTGCAGCTACAGCTCAGGAGGAAAGCGGAGGTGCAGGTCTTCACTCAAGACGAGACCTGACTCCCCAGGGGAGCCTCCAGAGGAACACCACGGTCCAGGTCTGCAGCGGCGAGGAATCCTCAGGTGCCAGACGAAGACGTCAGAGCCAGAACCGACGGCCAAGGAATCCCCAGAGGCCGATGTCAACTGGTGTGGAGCCTGGCCTTTCCAGAAGCCTCAGGGGTGAGTCCCTGGGGTTCACATCATAACTCGAGAGTGACCTGCTGCAACTCGATAAAAACCGGGAGGATCTCCCCTCCAGGATAGATGAGGCCCTTGTCCTCTGCGGCACCTCACGGGATGTCACCCCCATCCCTCACGACCCTCAACGGGATCCTTGACACGCTTGCAATCACTCCAGAATCACCCGACATACATGTCTCCACTCGAGCTGAACATCGAGGGGCCTCCGACACCTCGAGAGGGACCCCGTGTGCCCGTGCTCGGCACGAAATCAGGCTTCTTTTCCCTGCTTCTTCAGGGGTGGGTTGCCGACCGTCCCATCCCATTTCAAGAGGAGGTGCTCTCCACAGGAGTGTCCAGCAGAACGACGGGGGTCACGCCATCTGTTCAACGAGACCCTGAGCTGTCTCTGTCCACTCCAAGGGACCCCAGTGTCCCTCACCGCCCAGACAGTCAACCCGAGGGCTGGCTCACACCTCGATGGCTCATGTTTCAGCCCTGTGGGAAAGCCTCTAGGGGCAGTCCATTGACCCCTGTGTAAACTCGATGGGACGCCTGACACTGCAGCTTCAGCTCGGGAGGAAAGCGGAGGTGCACGTCTCCACTCAAGAGGAGACATGACTCTCCTGGGGAGCCTCTAGAGGAACCCCAGGTTCCACGTCTGCAGTGACGAGGAATCCTCAGGTGCCAGACGAGGACGTAGGAGCCGGAACCGACGGCCAAGGAATCCCCAGAGGCCCCTGGCAACTGGCTTGGAGCCTGGCCTTTCCGGAGGCCTCAGGGGCGGGTCCATGGGGTCCATGTCGTAACTCGAGAGGGACCTGCTGCAACTCGAAGACAACCGGGAGGATCTCCCCTTAAGGCGAGATGAGGCCTTGTCCTCTGCGGCACCTCACGGGAAGTCACCCCATTCCTCACGAACGTCAAAGGGTTCCTTCAAAGCCTTGCAGTTACATCAGAATAGAACGCCATACACGAATCCACTCGAGAGGAATATGGAGGGTCCCCCCACAACTCGAGAGGTAACCGTGTGTCCCCCTGCTCCGCACGAAATCAGGCTTCCTTTCCCTCCCTGCTTATTCAGGGATGGATTGCCGACCGTCCCGTCACATCTNCCAGAGGCCCCTGGCAACTGGCTTGGAGCCTGGCCTTTCCGGAGGCCTCAGGGGCGGGTCCCTGGGGTTTACGTCGTAACTAGAGAGGGACCTGTCGAAACTCGAGAAACACCAGCAGGATCTCCCCTCCAGTAGAGATGAGGCCCTTGTCCTCTGCGGCACCTCACGGGAAGTCACCCCAGGCCTCACGAACCTCGACGGGTCCTTTCACACCCTTGCAGTGACTCCAGAAAAGCCCGACATACAGGTCTCCAGTCAAGAGTAACATCGAGGGTCCCCCCAGAATCCGAGAGGAACCCCGTGTCCCCCGGCTTGGCACGGAAGCAGGCTTCCTTCCCCTGCTTCTTCAGGGATGGATGGCCGACCGTCCAGTCGCAACTTGAAAGCAGGCGCTCTCCCAGGAGTCTCCAGAAGAGCTCCGGGGTTTGCTCCACCTGTTCCACGAGACCCCAGAGGTCTCTGNGGAAGCAGGCTTCCTTCCCCTGCTTCTTCAGGGATGGATGGCCGACCGTCCAGTCGCAACTTGAAAGCAGGCGCTCTCCCAGGAGTCTCCAGAAGAGCTCCGGGGTTTGCTCCACCTGTTCCACGAGACCCCAGAGGTCTCTGTCCACTCCATCAGAACCTGGCGGCCCTGATCCAACTCGACAGTCACCCCGAAGACTGGTTTCCACCTGGGAGGTACGTGTCTCAACCCTA
>SJYV01036568.1:0-13107 GCA_006410875.1 Neotragus pygmaeus
ATGCTAGGGAAAATTAGGTTTCTGAGGCAGTGGGAGGAGTCTGGGTGGACGCAAGGGCAGCAAGGTCATCCAGCGTGCCCCTTCGAGGACCTGGAGGCGGTAATGCCCCCGGCCCTGCACCAGAGAGGCACCCGCCGCAGCTTGGTCCAGCAGGGAGGCAGTAAAGAGACTCTTGGCTGCAGCATTTTGAACGGACTCAGTTGCAACTGGTTTGGAGTTGAGGCTGCCAGAAGGAAGAAGGCAGCAGTGGGTTGTGATGTGAACTGCAGTTTTCCATCGAACAGGGGGTCTGAGGTGCCTGAGACTTTCCCTCCCCCTGCCAGTGTGATGCTGGCAAGGAGATGATTCTGGTCAAACAAAGGAACTAGGGTTACTGTTAACACATCCATTCATCCCCAAGCCCAGCTCTCCCACCCTCAGCTCCTGCTGCCCCACAGTCCAAGGCAAGGCCTGCCCTGGCTTCCCTTCCTCCCCTCCTCCTCTCCAGGTTCTGTTCCTCTGAGACCTTGCTCATTCTTCTCCAAGTCTGTCTGGCTGTTAGTTTTAACCACGTTTTGCGTTTCCTTGGACTGATAAAAGATAGTGTAAGGGATGGGACAGAGTTGAGAAACTGTGAAGGGAAAACTGTCAGAATTTGGCAAAAGCCAGAACTTGGTGAGAGACAGGCGAGTTGAAGGAGCTGGAGGTTTTCTGGTCGGAAGATGAGCCGCCAGGGCCCTGGGTGACTCCACGCATCATCCGGGGTTCGGCTTCTTACTGCGTTTCGGCCTTGGTTAGGAGCACACTGTTCATTCACTGGCCCAGGGAGTCCCTGAGGTGTGGCCCATGGGCACAAACGCTGGGAGATGACAAGGGGACTTTTCGTACAGATGGACGAATTTCTCATACACGCGCACACAAAGTGAAATACCTCAATTTTACAGATGGTGATATCTTAGGAAATAGACGACAGCACTAGTAGTCGTAAGGCTAGGTTTGAAGCACTCGGTGTGCCCTCCTTCCCGGAGTCAGGCGTTCATTCCTGAAGTGGGCAACGTGAAGAAGAGACGCTGGCGCTGCCGGAGCTCAGGGCTCGGCCGCCTCGTGCTGTGTCCGCAGATGGACTGAGCTTTCTCAGGACAGCCGGGAGGTCTGCTTACATCCGCGGCCCTGCGTTGGGGCTTACATCCGCGGCCCCACGCCCTGCGTGCTGAGCTCAGGGCGGTGGAGACTCGGCTGCAGGAGCCGCAGAGATGGTCCCTGCAGCCCGGGANTGGTTAGGCAGTGGGGAAATGGGAACACATGAGGTGAGAAATCCAGCACTGGTCATCTGAAGAGTGTAATGGTAGGAGGCAGGGATCGTGGGTGTGGGCAGGCTGTCTCTGTGGTTAGGAGACTACAGAAGAGAAAGGCCCTGTGTGTGTGTGTGTGTGTGTGTGTGTAGGCAGTATTTAGGTACTGAGGGTGTAACTGTGAGGTTGCACAAGTGGCTGATCATGCTATGTTTCAAATTCCTTGAGGTCAAAGTTTCAACTTTACAAAGAATTTTGTTGACAACCTGAAAGAATCGAGTCCACATTTTTTGTTTTTGGTGTATTTCCTCTCTGAGCCATCTATCTCAAATAGGTAGGTTTTTCTAGATGTTCCCTGAGTGGGTTCCATGGGGTGTTATTGTATTCCATGGAGGGACTGGGGTGGGGAATGTTTGGAAAGTCCTGAAACTGACCAAGACAAGGAGGTTTCCTTACTAAATGTGGGTCTTCTTAGAGCCTTAGAGCTTTGTGAGTCTCTAGGCGGACCTGGTGTTCAGCATCCATCACACTGCCAGACCATGAATCCTTCTCCCTGGGGCTTAGAATTTCAGGAGGCTGGAATTTTATGGATCACCTTTTAGGAAACACTTTAAACCTTGGAAATTTTTAAATCATAAAAGTCATAATGATAAAGGGAAAAAAAAGGGCTTTCTTATTTGGTATGAAAAACTTGACTCATGCAATTGATTTTAAGTAACATTTAAAAAGACTATATTCAAAGATGATTTTAATTATAGACTTCGATATTTTTTTTTCGATGATTCATAACACTTGTGATGAGATAGCACAGGACTTGTTCCTTCCATTCTTCTGATTGAGTGGTTTTATGCTTGGTGTCTATTCTTTAGCTTGGAAATTTAACATACATGCGTAGCTTAAATTCTGAGGCTAATATTTGTTCTCTTCTGCCCCGACAACTCAAGGACTTGAGCATGTTTTAACTCCAGTCTTCCCTCCTGACCTATAGGCCACTGTTGTCCAACATCTTTGTTCTGTCGTATGTTTGGAAGCCCCTCAATTAGACGTTATGACCATTGTTATATACATCAGTGTTTGTATAGATTTGGTCATGTGTTAACAACTTTTCTTGCTTTCCTCATTTATTCTTTCATCACAAACATTAAAGTTTTCTTACTGAGGGTTTATTGGTAACAAGCTCTGCTTTTCTTTGCTGACAATTTTTTAAAATCACTTTATTCTTAAAAGAGAGTTTTGTTTAGTATTAAATCTAGGTTGATGGTTATTATCTTCAAAGTTTATTTCCTTCATCTATTAGATGTGGACAGTAAATATCTTCCTTAATGACTACATCAAGAGGTTCTTGGGAGGACCATATGGCATACCGATTAGAAAGCTTTAAACAATAAATGTTAGATGTTCTGTTTGTCCTCTGCTCCATGAGAAAACTTTGGAAGCTGTGTTAAGACAAAGCTAACTTTCTCAGTGAGCAAGCTCTTTGCCAGCATATCCTTGTACAGTGTTTCTCAACTTTCATTGTTGTCTTTGTTAGGAGACTTCTTAGGTATTTTTCCCTAATTACTTCTCTCCCATATAATGTAATGCTACAGATACACTGCATACCTTTTATGTACTATATGTAAATCTGTGCTTTATACACAAAAAGAGTGAACATTTTTTGGTCTCCCTCAAGCCCTCATGAATCAATTTTTGGTCCCTTTGGGGTCATATCATCTTCATAGATAATGCATGTCCCAGTGGCATTAGAAAATGAGCAGCATTTTTAAGTTTTTATTTTCTTTTAAAATATTTATTTGTTTAGCCGCTTCAGTCTTAGTTGCCTCATGCGGGATCTTTCATGGAGGCACATGGATTCTCTAGTTGTGGCGCGTGAGCCCCCGAACTTGCAGGCTTAGGTGATCAGTCATGTGTGGGATCTTAATTCTCCCACCAGGGATGGAATCCGTGTTCCCTGCATTGTAAGGCAGATTCTTAACCACTGGACCACCAGGGAAGTAACTGAGCAGCATTTTTAAGCCGCAGCATTGCCTGAGCCTGAAAGGATTGAGTTGTGGAACTGGGTGGACCTGAGATTGAATCCCTGCTCTGGCATTGGCTAGCTGTGTCACATTGGACGAGTTTCTTAACTTCTCTCAGCCTGTTTTAGAGCTGAAATATGGGAACTGTTATTAAATGAGCGTTACTATCAGACCTGGAACAAACTATTTAATACATATTATTTATTAATGAATATTTCCAAATGAGTCTGCATTCCTTACATTTTTTCAGTCATTTCATTATAAAAACAACACACATGTTTATAATAATATTTAGGCATTAAGGAAAAATAAGGTATCTAATTCCATCTCTTCCTCTCTCCAAGCCCAACCCCCTACACTGTAAGGGAGAACCCACAGGAGGAAGAGCCTGTGGAGGGGGGGTGCCTGGCTCAGTGGCCCAGTGGGAATGAACTCTCCCTGAGGGGCCTGAGGGGGACTCTGGGGCTGGGAAAGGCAGGCAGAGGTCCTGGCAGACAGATTCTCAGGGCAACTATGCAGAAGCCACTGCCAAGGTCTAGTGGGAATTCCCCAAATGCCTGAAAGAAGTAGCCTGGAGAACTTTGCCTTTTGCTAGGAGAGTGGTTCTCAAAATGTGGTCCCTGAATTGACAGCATCAGTGTTACTGGAGAATTTATTAAAGCTTTGAATGTTTGGGCCCCCACCCAGATCTACCGAATCAGAAACTGTGGGTTTAGAGCCCAATTTGTATTATAACAAGCCCTCCAGGTAATTCTGAGGCCTCTCAGGTTGGCGAACCATAGCTCTGGAACAAGCGTTCCCTCCCACAGTCTCCCCTGGAGGGCAGGCTTGCAAAAGGTTTACTAGGAATTCCTCTTAAGGAGAAACAGGGGTTGGAAATTTTGAAGGCTTCGAGCCAGAAGTCAGCTGTGAATGCTGGAACATTCCTCAGAGACCTCTACCGTAGCTGGATTCTGTTCAAAAGAAGCCGTTACCAAGAGTTTGGTTTAGAGACTGAGCTGAACACTATCACTGACAAAAATGTACAGGAGTGTGCCTGTGCTGAGAATCTTTTTCTGCAGAATATTACGTNTCATGCGGGGTCTTTCTTGGGGTGACAGGCTCTTTCTAGTTGTGGCAGGCAGGCTCCTGAGCTCGCGGGCTTCAGTCGTTGAGGTGCGCGGGCTTAGTTGCTCCGGTAGCATGTAGGATCTTGGTTCCTTTAGTTGCTTAGTTCGACCAGAGATCAAACCCGCTTCCCCTGCCTTAACCACTGGGCCACCAGGGAAGCCCTTCTGCCTTCCCTCTCCTTTCAGAACGCCAGCCCTGCCACCTCACTCGCCTGCAGGCCATGGCCTTTCCCCTGCGAACCTTCTCCGCGGCGCCTGGGAAATTCTGACATGTATGTTCTTGCCTGGTTGTTTCTCTACTCTGCGTTGTTAAAATGTAAGCTCTGTGAAGTCAGGGATATCTGGTTTTTTTTCATTGTTGTATCCCTGATGCCTAGCAAGGCTATGACACATAAAGAATGCTGACTAGCATTTGTTGAAGGGATAAATTGTCCAGGAATGCCAAGTCAGTTTTATACTACAAACATTTGACTCCTTTAAAAGGTCAAGCACTGAGTTCTAAGAAGCACTCGCCCCCTCCTCCTTGGTTTCATTAATGTTCTCTGGAGAAAGCACACTTTCCCACGCTTCTGAATGTCACCCTGCTCAGCAGCTGAAGCACATCTCGGGTTCACCTGTGAGGTAAACCATGGAACCGTCGTGCATTCCGGAACAGGAGACTGCCTCCGCAGCTCTGCGTTTTCCCTGTCCCCTTACTTTCAGCTGGAAGGGAAGGATCAAGTGGGAGCGTGGCCTTCTTTCCGGGGCTTTTCCAGCAGCCTGTGATGCCAGCTGTGTGTCGGACAAGCAAGCGTCCCTCTCCCTCTGCCCCCAGCTCTGTGTCTCTGTCTCCTGATTCTTCCCCTCCCCAGTCACTTCCCTTCACAGCAACTGTTTCAAAATTAATCGTGAATTCTAAAACAAATGAAGCAAAGGCAGGAAGGGGGAAAGGAATCACAAGCATATGGGAGCAGTTGTGTTTGAAAGCATGATCGGCATTCTTTGCAAACAAACTGTGGCCACATGTGGTGGGGTGGGCGTAGAAGGAGTTTTAAACACAGAATTGGTAAACCGTGGTAAAGTCTGAGTTATAAAGGGAAAGCTCGCTGATGACTGGTTTGATAGTAAGAAGGGATACTTTGAATGAAGTCTCTCCGTGGAGACAAGATACTTCCATGTCTTTTTACAAAATGAATAGATTGCCAAGAGAGAGTGTGCGATGAGGAAATTTTTACCATGGATTAGCCGAGAGGCTAAGACGACTGGCTGGAACTTGTTTCTTGGCTAAAACCAATAAATTCAAATCTAGTGGTGTACCCACAGAAGTTACTTTTAGAATCAGATCTGTTGTTTTATGTACTCATCCTGAAGGAAGACAGGGAAGAGATGGAAGGGGTGTGTGTGTGTATGTGCGTGTGTGTGTGTGTGCACACATGCACGTATCTGTGTGTCCCTTTTATTGACTGATTCACTTAATACATGTTTTCTGGGTTCTGATTAAGCATATTGCTCAAGGCCTGGATATTTGATTGTGAGCAAAAATCCCGAGTGTTAGCTGGTAAGCAGATATCAATCATCACAGTTCCTGCCTTCATGGACCTTCCTGTCTGGGAAGAACATAGACTGTCATCAAACTGCACACAAATCAAGGAAAAACAACAGCTGTGGTTTGTGTCTCAAAGAGAGCAGCAGCGTGGGAGCCGGCCGGGGACGGGGTGCCTGACCGGACGGGGGTCAGGAAAGGCTTCCCCGAGGTGACGCTGGGCTCGCAGCTGGGAGGCGAGACTTAAAAGAGAGGGCAAGGCGGTGGCCAGGGCAGGGGCGGAGTGTGCAGGGGGCCCAGGACTGGCAGAGTCGCAGAGTGTTGGAGCCTTGCGGCAATGAAGCATTGCGTCTGGAGCTTGATGGTGAGAAGTCAAGAGGGAGGAGGAAGAGGTGAGAAGGGGCGTGACTACGCAGTGCCGCGTACACCGCGTTAAGGACTTTGGTCTTACTCTTAGGAGGAGCCATTGCTAAGGGGGATGGGACTGCTAATCAAGGGCACATCCCCATGTGCCCTCCGTGGTGCTGGCTTGCAGAGAATGGGCTGTAGGAGATAGAAGTGGTCAAAACTGGTTATGCGGGACCACTTCTTCCTTTGACAAATGCTGTGAATGACGTTGTGAACGTGTGAATGACCTAGAACCAAGCACTGTTCTAGGTCCTAGGATACAAGAGATGAATGAGAAATTTACGACTCCCCCCTCATAAGGCTTACCGGCTAGGGTGCAGCATGTGTTGCAAAGAGACTCACAGGAAGAAATGGAAAATTGCAATTGACATAATGCAACCAAAGAGCAGAGCAGGATGCTCTGAGATCAAAGAGCAAGGGTCCTTTGGCGGAAGCGGTAGGGAAACCTCAGGGAACGGTTCCTCTAAGTACATTTGTCGAGCCCTTGGTATTCTCTGGGGATTGGTTCCAGGACCCCCCACAGATACCAGAATCCATGCGGATGCTTAATCCCCCGATATAAAATGGCATAGTATATGCATACACTATGCACACCCTCTCAAAACCTTAAATCATCTCTATTTGTATGACTTACTTCCAATACCCAATACAGTCTAAAGGCTATGTAAATGCTTGCCATCTGCAGCTTTCTTTTGGGAACTTTCTGGATTTTTTTTTTTNTTGCAGTCCAAGGGACTCTCAAGAGTCTTCTCCAACACCACAGTTCAAAAGCATCAATTCTTTGGCTTAATTAATTCACTTTTTTCCTCATAAAAATGCTCTGTATTGATCATGACTGGATTTTCTGTGTCTCTTGTTACTTGTTTGTAGAAAATAGATTTCACTCAGGCCTCTCAGTCGGCATTAGTGGTAAAGAACCCTCCTGCCGTTCCAAGGGTCCCTGGGTTGGAAAGATCCCCTGGAGTAGGAAATGGTATTCTTGCCTGGAGAGGATGGTTTGATCCCTGGGTTGGGAATTCAAAGAGCTATTTATTAGGGAACGAAGGGAATGCAGAAACAAAGAAGAAACAGTCAAAAAACAATAATGCAGCTTCAGGGCAGGGACCTGATTCTTCCTCAAGGAATATACATAAGAAAATACCTTTGCCTTTTCTGTAGGAACTAAGGCCCTCAACCAGGTGGTGTTGTTCAGTCACTCAGGCCTATCTGACTCTTTGAGACCCTGTGGACTGCAGCATGCCAGGCTTTCCTGTCCTTCACCATCTCCCAGAGTCTGCTCAAACTCATGTCTATTGAGTCAGTGATGCCATCCAACCATATCAGCCTCTGTTGTCACTTTCTCCTCTTGCATTCAATCTTTCCCAGTATCAGGGTGTTTTTCAGTGAGTCAGTTCTTCACATTAGGTGGCCGAAGTATTGGAGCTTCAGCTTTAGTGTCAGTCCTTCCAATGAATATTTAGAATTGATTTCCTTTAGGATTGACTGGTTTGATCTCTGTGCAGTCAAAGGGACTCTCAAGAGTCTTCTCCAGCACCACAGTTCAAAAGGAATCAGTTCTTTGGTGCTCAGCCTTTTTTATTGTCCTCTCACATGACTACTGTAAAAAACCATAGCTTTGACTATATGGAACTTTGTAGGTGAAATAATGTCTGTGCTTTTTATTTTATTTTATTTAAATTAATTAATTAATTTTAATTGGAGGCTAATTACAACACTGTAGTGGTTTTTGCCATACATTGACATGAATCAGCCATGGGTGTACCTATGTTCCCCATCCTGAACCCTCCTCCCACATCCTTCCCCGTCCTGTCCCTCAGCATCATCCCAGTGCACCAGCCCTGAGCAAGACTGAGCAACTGAACTAAACTGAACTGAACTGAACTGTGGGTTTATCATGTATGGCATTTATTATGTTGAGGTATGTTGCTTCTATGCCTGCTTTCTGGAGGGTTTTTATCATAAATCGTTGAATTTTGTCAAAGGCTTTCTCTGCATCTATTGAGATAATCATATGGTTTGTAATCTTTCAATTTGTTAATGTGTTGTATCACATTGATTGATTTGCAAATATTGAAGAATCCTTGCATCCCTGGGATAAAGCCCACTTGGTCATGATGTATGATCTTTTTAATGTGTTGTTGGATTCTGATTGCTAGAATTTTGTTAAGGATTTTTGCATCTATGTTCATCAGTGATATTGGCGTGTAGTTTTCTTTTTTTGTGGCATCTTTGTCTGATTGGTATTAGGGTGATTGTGGCCTCATAGAATGAGTTTGGAAGTTTACCTTCCTCTGCAATTTTCTGGAAGGGTTTGAGTAGGATAGATGGTAACTCTTCTTTTAATTTTTGGTAGAATTCAGCTGTGAAGCCGTCTGGTCCTGGGTTTTTGTTTGCTGGAAGATTTCTGATTATAGTTTCAGTTTCCATGCTTGTGATGGGTCTGTTAAGATTTTCTATTTCTTCCTGGTTCAGTTTTGGAAAGTTGTACTTTTCTAAGAATTTGTTCATTTCTTCCAAGTTGTCCAATTTATTGGCGCATTGTTGCTGATAGTAGTCTCTTATGACCCTTTGTATTTCTGTGTTGTCTGTTGTGATTTCTCTATTTTCATGTCTAATTTTGTTGATTTGTTTCTTCTCCCTTTTTTTCTTGATGAATCTGGCTAATGGTTTCTCTATTTTTTTTATCTTCTCAAAGAATCAACTTTTAGCTTTGTTGATTTTTGCTGTGATCTCCTTTGGGTTTTTTTTTTTTCCCCTCATTTATTTCTGCCCTAATTTTTATGATTTCTTTCCTTCTACTAGCCCTGGGGTTCTTCATTTCTTCTTTTTCTAGTTGCTTTAGGTATAAAGTTAGGTTATTTGTTTTATTTTTGTCTTGTTTCTTGAGGTAAGCTTGTATTGCTATGAAGCTTCTCCTTAGCACTGCTTTTACCATAAGTTTTGGGTTGCTGTGCTTTCATTTTCATTTGTTTCTATGCATATTTTGATTTCTTTTTTGATTTCTTATGTGATATGTTGGTTATTCAAAAGTGTGTTGCTTAGCCTCCAGTTGTTTGTATTTTTAATAGTTTTTTTTTCCTGTAGTTGACATCTAATCTTACTGCATTGTGATCAGAAAAGAGGCTTGAAATGATTTCAGTGTTTTGAACTTACCAAAGCTAGATTTATCACCCAGGATGTGATCTGTCCTGGAGAATGTTCTGTGTGCACTTGAGAAAAAGGTGAAATTCATTGTTTTAGGGTGAAATGTCCTATAGATATCAATTAGGTCTAACTGGTCCATTATATCATTTAAAGTTTGTGTTCCCTTGCTAATTTTCTGTTTAGTTGATCTATCCATAGGTGTGAGTAAGGTATTAAAGTCTCCCACTATTATTGTGTTATTGTTTTTTCCCCTTTCATATTTGTTAGCATTTGCCTTACATATTANATATCATTTAAAGTTTGTGTTCCCTTGCTAATTTTCTGTTTAGTTGATCTATCCATAGGTGTGAGTAAGGTATTAAAGTCTCCCACTATTATTGTGTTGCTGTTTTTTCCCCTTTCATATTTGTTAGCATTTGCCTTACATATTACAGTGCTCCAATGTTGGGTGCATATATATTTATAATTGTTATATCTTCTTCTTGGATTGATCCTTTGATTATTATGTAGTGGCCTTCTTTGTCTCTTTTCACAGCCTTAGTTTTAAAGTCTAGTTTATCGGATATAAGTATGGCCACTCCTGCTTTTTTTTGGTCTCTGTTTGCATGGAATATCTTTTTCCAGCCCTTCACTTTCAGTCTGNTTTGATTATTATGTAGTGTCCTTCTTTGTCTCTTTTCATGGCCTTTCTTTCTTTTTTTTTTTTTCTTCCAGTAAATGCCATTTATTAGCAATTACCATTTGGGCTTCTTATTTAGAAAAAAGCCTCCAGACAGCTAAGATCACTACTAAAGCTTTATTTTATTTATTTATTTTTCCTTTATTTTACTCTACAAAACTGTATTTGTTTTGCCATACATTGACATGAATCCACCATGGGTGTATACAAGCTCACAATCCTGAACCCCCCTCCCACCTCCCACTCCATATCATCTCTCTGAATCATCCCCGTGCACCAGCCCCAAGCATCCTGTATCCTATATCGAACATAGACTGGCACTTCGTTGCTTACATGATAGTATACATGTTTCAATGCCATTCTCCCAAATCATCCCACCGTCTCCCTCTCCCTCAGAGTCCAAAAGTCCCATGCCCTTTATTTCAAAGTCTATTTTATCTGAGACGAGTATTGCTACTTCTGCTTTCTTTTGGTCTCCATTTGTGTGAAATATCTTTTTCCAGCCCTTCACTTTCAATCTGTATGTGTCCCTTGGTTTGAGGTCTGTCTTTTGTAGAAAGCATATATAGGGGTCTTATTTTTGTAACCATTCAGCAAATCTTTGTCTTTTAGTTGGGATTCAATCCATTTATATTTAAGGTAATTATTGATAAGAATGATCCCATTGCCATTTACTTTGTTGTTTTGGGTTTGATTTATAAAACTTTTTGGTGTTTCCTGTCTAGAGAAGATCCTTTAGCAATTGTTGAAGAGCTGGTTTCAGTTCAGTTGAGTTCAGTTGCTCAGTCGTGTCCGACTCTTTGCGACCCCATGAATCGCAGCACGCCAGGCCTCCCTGTCCATCACCAACTCCAGGAGTTCACTCAGACTCACGTCCATCGGGTCAGTGATGCCATCCAGCCATCTCATCCTCTATCGTCCCCTTTTCCTCCTGCCCCCAATCNTGCCTTCTCCGAATCGTTCAGCTGTTGATGAGTAAAATGATGGGCGAAATATCTGATGATAAACTCATCGTCCTGTTCTCAGTGTCCTTCAAAGGCCCGCCAATCAGAAGTCCCCTCCTCTCTGCTTCCGCCAACCTTCTTTGTCTTCTTTCCAGAGTCCTCAAAAAAGTTTCCATCAGAAGTAGTCTTAGCGTTGGGTGCTGGGAGTAAAGAGATTTCAGGTGACTTCTGATGGAGACTTGGCCCAATATTCAAGAGTAAATACGAAATTTTCTGTACTATACCCCAAGTTAAATAAAAGGCTCTCAAGATAGAAATCTAACAAACAGTGTTTTGGTAAAAATGTTTAGTTCTAACTGATATGAAGATGAGAAATCTGTTCGGATTCTTTATAGTTTAATTGGTCTGTTAGGATTCTTTATTATCTAATTAACTTTACTGTCTAATTTATAGACTAGATTGATCTCTAAATATATGCAAAAAGCAGAAACAGTCCATGAAATTTCACTACGAGCCTAACTGTCACCCGGCTTTGGGAGTCTCTTAGTTCTAAACTAAGAGTTCAATATAGCACACACATTGAATATATAGCACATATAAGGCATAGGATAGGGAGACTCGGTTTCAATCCCTGGGTTGCAAAGAGCCCCTGGAGAAGGAAATGGCCACCTGCCCAGCATGCTTGCCTGGAGAATCCCATGGACAGAGAAGCCTGGTAGGCTACCATCTGTGGGGCCACAAAGCGTCAGACACGACTGCGTGAATTTCACACACACACAGACACACATACACACAAGGTCCTGAGGAAAGGGAAACAACGAAGCCGAAGCCGCTCCCTCGGAATGAGCCGGTGAGGGAAGGAACACGAAGTGCTCATGGTGTGGGTCCCCTGAGTCGTGACATGACGGTTTCTGTACTTTTTCACGTGATAGAGTCGAGGTAGGCGCCATAGCTTAGTTGTTAGTATTTTTCTTTCTTTGTAGTATGTAGAATAACGATGCAGATTACAGCTGATAGCAGCTCAGGCCCAAGAAGATACAGAAGGAAGAGCAGCATATCCACCAGTCATAGGATCAAAGGGCAAGGGGATTACTTCTCTCTGACGATTTAGGGGAAGATTTCATGGGGGAAGAAGCATTTATGTAAGATGCCCAAAATAGGTAGAATTTTAATANAAGAAGATACAGAAGGAAGAGCAGCATATCCACCAGTCATAGGATCAAAGGGCAAGGGGATTACTTCTCTCTGACGATTTAGGGGAAGATTTCATGGGGGAAGAAGCATTTATGTAAGATGCCCAAAATAGGTAGAATTTTAATAAAACAACATGTGCTGCAATAAAGACCCCTGTAGGTCCACTGGTTCCTCCGATTTTTTTTTTATCACCAAGCCACACTGTTATCACCTATCCCCTCCCCAAGCCATGTTGCTTTCAAAAAGATTTTGTCATTATAAATAAATTTGCATTTATCAAGAGGCACTTCTGAATCTGATAGCAAAAGCCATGTATTATGGGTAATCAGAGTTTCTAATCAGACAAGAGAATCAATATTCCCATACTGAGTTGTGGGGTTTTTTTTGTTTTTGTTTTTTTGCAAAAAGCCAAAACACTAAATATTTCAGTCTAAGAAGTTATTATTTCAGGTTAACTCTTTAATTTCTATTAAGATTTTTGAAATATTGATAAGTATTAATCCTGGATGGTAACATCATTTTACTTGAAAAGTGCATCATAAGAAAATATGTAGACATAGGCCCCACAGGCAGTGGTTCTTAACATGGCTTGCCTGGTGCTTTGGACAAATGAGGGAAAATGAAGGGAGATGAGGCAGGAATTGTGAAAGGACCAGCTCACGGGGAGTCTGGAATGTCAGGCTTAGGAATTTAGACTTTCACTGAACCATCACTGAAGAAATCGTTAGATTTAACAAGAATGACTCACAGTATGAATCGGGTAGCTTACCAAGAAAAGAAAAAAAAAAGGAGAACTTGTATATATATATATATATATA
>SJYV01036570.1:0-25728 GCA_006410875.1 Neotragus pygmaeus
AAGCTGGAATCAAGATTGCCAGGAGAAATATCGACAACCTCAGATATGCAGATGATACCACCCTTATTGCAGAGAGTGAAGAGGAACTAAAGAGCCTCTTGAAGAAATTCAAACAGGAGAGTGAAAAGGTTGGCTTAGAGCTCAACGTTCAGAAAACTAAAATCGTAGCATCCAGTCCCATCACTTCATGGAAAATAGATGGGGAAACAGTGACAGACTATTTTTCTCAGCTCCAAAATAACTGCAGGTGGCGACTCTAGCCCCAATATTAAAAGACTCCTTGGAAAGAAAGTTATGACAAACTTAGTCAGCATATTAAAAAGCAGAGACATTACATTGAAAACAATTGTCTGTCTAGTCAAGGCTATGGTTTTTCCTTTAGTCATGTATGGGTGCGAGAGTTGGACTATATAGAAAGCTGAGTGCCAAAGAATTGATGCTTTTGAACTGTGGTGTTTGAGAAGACTCTTGATCCAACTAGTCCATTCTAAAGGGGATCAGTCCTGGCCATTTTTTGGAAGGACTGATGCTAAAGCTCAAACTCCAGTACTTTGGTCACCTCATGTTAAGAGTTGATTCATGGGAAAAGACCCTGATACTGGGAGGGATTGGGAGCAGGAGGAGAAGGGGACGACAGAGGATGTAATGGCTGTATAGCATCATCGACTGGATGGTCGTGAATTTGAGTGATCTCTGGTATTTGGTGATGGATAGGGAGGCCTGGTGTACTTCAATTCATGGCACACAAAGAGTGGGATGTGACCGAGTGACTGAACTGAACTGAGTATAACCTGGGTGATCTTTACAACAGAAATATATTGTTCAACATTTCTTAAGTCTAGAATTAGAAGTCTTGAATAAAATTGTGGGCAGGGTTGGTTCCTCCTGAGAGCTTTTAGAGAAAATTCTGCATCATGCCTTACCCAACCTCTGATAGTTGCAAGGGGCTTCCCTGATATCTCAGTTGGTAAAAAATCTGTTTGCAATGCAGGAGACCCTGGTTTGATTCCTGGGTCTGGAAGATCTGCTGGAGAAGAGATAGGCTACCCACTCTAATACTTGGGCTTCCCTTGTGGCTCTGCTGGTAAAAGAATCCACTTGCGATGCATAGCTACAAGAGTTCCTGGACTTGCAGAGGATATTCTCTCAGCATCCTCACATTGTCTTCCAACTGTGTTGTGTTCAAAATGCTCCATTTTTATAAAGGATACCAGTCTTATTGGATTGGGGCTGACTCTAATTGATCAGCTACAATGATCTTGTTTAAAAATAAGATTACATTCACAGGTACGAGGGATGAGGGCTTCAAGAACTTCTGGGGGAACACAATTCAACTTGTAACAAGTACCTAAAACATCAAAAATAATTGCTAAGAAACTGCACAATTTGAGAGTATAAATGTCATTTTGATTGCATCTGGCTGCTGCTGCTGCTGCTGCTAAATCGCTTCAGTCGTGTCCGACTCTGTGCGACCCCATAGACGGCAGCCCTAGTAAATGGTTAATCAATAAACTATACAACTCTAATTATTTTAAATACCTAGCATATTGCCCACTGTTTATTGTGCTAAAATAAGTAAAAGTGAGATGGGAGCTTTTGGTGTATTTTTCTGGTATTAGATATATACGTAATATTAAGGAAAGAATATAAACTAAAACAATTGATTTAAATCATATCTAATATATGAATTCACAATTGTCTTAGTTTTAAAACTTACAAATGAGTTGAAATAGAAATACCCTAAAAGTAAAATCAAATTTTCAAAAACACCTTCTTTGATTTAAATAGAAATCCAATCAGGATGTATTAATATGATATAGAAAAAAGGCAGAAATCTTTGATGTCAAACTGTGTTAATTTAGCAAAATATAGAAAACATTTTGTATCTTCACTAAAGATAAATAAAATAGCAGAGGAAGTAATAGAATGACAATGTCATCTAAGACAAATTTCATTATTCCATTTTAGTTTGATCTTTCTACAGTTTAATTATGTTTTATATTTCTTCACAATATGTTATGAACCTGTCATTAACATATTGCAAATAAGAATGGTACATAAGCATTAGTTTGAAATAGCTTGATGATGTGAAATTGGACTGACTCAAATGTTTGAACACATAATATTTGTAATATTATTTGGAATATAATGGAACCTTTACTGGCATAACAAAAGTGATGAGAATCCTCTTTGGTTAGGATGATGGATCGTATTCATAAGAAGTGATGTTCTGATAATCTGCATAGGCTTATATTAGTAATAATAAAAAGAGAACTAGAAGATGTAATATTTAGAAAGAGTCACAAAGAAAGTCTTGGACATTTCAAGGAGAGGCACCATAGTAGGCTGCCATTAGCCATTGGACTGGGGAATTGGACAAATCAATACAATTCATACCCTGTTTCCTGGCCACATGATTTAGCAGCTCATAGAAGGTGAAAAGAACACTGGATTATGACTGTTTAGCAACCAGGAACAGTGGAGATTAATATAAAAATAGAATGTACTTTATTCATTTAAAATTAACTTTATAACCGTTACTATGTGCTTATTCTGGTGCCCTTTGGCCAATGAAATCTATCTGGGGTTAGGATATATGAGGATACAAATTATAGTTAATAAATACAAATATAGCTCAGATATGGGAGGTAATTTGTAAAATTTAGTTCTCTGATGGCAGTATGCAAACAGAATTATGTTGCTCAGCCTCACAATAAAGTGAAACTGCCAACAATAGAGAAAATCCCTTTTTACTTTTAAGAGTATTCAGCTTTAAACAGACAAACAAACAAAAATTATTGTCTCCTATGCTAGGTGATTTGGCCATCATTACACAGGTAGTTAATTGAGTTAATATGGAAAAAAACAAGTTTCAGACACTAGTTAATTAAGTTAATAGTGTCAGTAACTTCAGAGATCTTTCTTGCAAATGAGCCTTCAGTAAGGTTGGAGGAGTCTTGCAATTTATGCTTGAAGGAGTCTTGAGTCTCAAAGCGTTTTATCACTTTATAATAAAGCTTTAAGTCATGTGCATTTCATTCATCATTAAGTTCAGCAAGTAGCTCTGGAAATAAAAACATTCTCTTTAGTTTCCACTTAGCTGCAATCCTTAGTGCATTTTTTATGTACTAAGTTGTTTCAGTCATGTCCTACTCTTTGAGACCCTATGAACCATAGCCTGCCAGGCTCCTCTGTCCATGGGATTCCCCAGGCAAGAATACTGGAGCTAGGTTGTCATGCCCTCCTCCAGGGGATCTTCTTGGCCCAGTGACTGAACACACATGTCTTATGTCTCCTCTTCCTTATCTAAAGAACCACCTAGGAACCCTGCATTTTTGCATAATTTTTAACAAAACTAACAAACACTTGAGCTAACTTTGATTTTTTTCCTGAGAATTATTATTTCCTTCACAATATTCATAAAATGCACAAGTACTACTATAAAAAATAGAAGTTCTTCTATTGATTTCCAGCATTAATTGCCAATGGGAAACATATTTTCTTCAGGTGGGTAAAGAATGGTTCTTGGTGGTGTTAAAAAAAACTTAAACGATTTTTATACAGCAAAAATAACCAGTACACAAACAGATGGCGAGTATGTCTGTGTTATTAAAGATTCAAGGGGGATTATTAAAAAAATTAAAAGAGAGAGGAAAAATACAATGGAAAAAAGGTGAAGAAGCACTTGTTTATATTAATATAAACAATTTATTAAACAATATTTTCTTACCTAAATAAAAGGCCAATGACTTTTTGAAAGTCAGCTGAAAGGAGTTATAGATACTCCTACCAGAAGAAGATTCCCCATTTAAGACCCTTGCATCCCAATGCAGAACTCTTGGTTCTTTTCTCTTGTACTTTTTTTGTCCTTCAT
The DNA here is from genome assembly GCA_006410875.1 of Neotragus pygmaeus. Lineage (NCBI taxonomy): Eukaryota > Metazoa > Chordata > Mammalia > Artiodactyla > Bovidae > Neotragus > Neotragus pygmaeus. The sequence goes on from SJYV01036570.1 coordinate 3,875, forward strand.
TTTATTTGATATTTTTTGTTTACTCAAATCTTTACTTGAAATCTTCATTTGGTTGGTAATGAATAACCATGACATGGTCAGCAATTCTTTCTTTCAAAACATATTCCTCACAAGATTCACCTGCTGTACTTACCCTTGTTAGGAATCCTGTGTTTTAGCATGGTCAACTCTGGTTCTGAAATTCAAATTATATTCATCATCAATTGAGGAGATTTATTTTGAAATTTTATCTTATTTTTTTTTCAAGAGTTAGATATTTTACTTGGATGCAAAAGTGAAAATATCACCTTTGCCTTATGACATTGCTGCTACTGCTAAGTCGCTTCTGTCATGTCCGACTCTATGCGACCCCATAGATGACAGCCTATCAGGCTCCCCCGTCCCTGGGATTCTCCAGGCAAGAATACTGGAGTGGGTTGCCATTTCCTTCTCCAATACATGAAAGTGAAAAGTGAAGTCGCTCAGTCATGTCCGATTCTTAGCGACCCCATGGACTGCAGCCCACCAGGCTCCTCCGTCCATGGGATTTTCCAGGCAAGAGTGCTGGAGTGGGGTGCCATTGCCTTCTCCCCTTATGATATTAAGTATATGAAATTATTAAAAAGTATGACCTAAAAAATCTTATTTATGTCAGGAAAACGAGAAAAAAAGTGATACATCTAAAATTCTGGGCCGGGAATGCTGCACATCCTCAGCTTAAACAAAGATCTACTTGATAGTATACCAGATCATATCTACTTTCACCATCATCACTGATCCAAACTGAATCTATAGTATAATTCAATTGATAAAAATCCATTTATAAAGGATATATCCATTTATATCTCTGCTAAAACATATATCCAGCAGAGAAATGCTAACTATAAGAACAGTAACCCCTCAATTTTCTGTCATTATGCTTTTTGTTTTTCAAAGCTTACCACTAATAGATATATTGCAGCTTTATGTGTTCATTTATTTACCATTTGTTTTTATGCTTTAGATGTTATGCTTATATGGAGAACATATTTTCAGATGTGGAATAAAACCAATGTTAAATGAAAAATATATGATTACTTCTAAAAAAAAGTCTCAGTAAAACTAAGATGATATAACACTTTCTTTTTTATTATTTATTATTATTATTATTTTAATTTACAATAGTGTATTGGTTTTACCATATATCAGCATGAATTCACCATGGGTGTACACGTGTTCCCAATCCTGAACCTCCCTCCCACCTCTCTCCCCATACCATCCCTCTGGGTCATCCCAGCGTACCAGCCCCAAGCATCCTGTATCCTGCATTGAACCTAGACTGGCGATTTGTTTCTTATATGGAAAGGGAGAGAGTGGGATGATTTGGGAGAATGGCATTGAAACATGTATAATATCATATAAGATATGACACTTTCAAATACATGCTTCCAAATAAATATTGATTTTAGCAAAACTATGTTTTATTATCATCATAGAACAATCAGTTTTAACAAATCGCACCTTAGACATTATATTCTGATTCCTACTATAAATTACAGGACTTCCCTCATTGCTCAGCGGGTAAAGAATCTGCCTGCAATGCAGGCGACCCGGGTTCAATCCCTGGGTCAGGAAGATCCCCTGGAGAAGGAAATGGCAACCCACTCCAGTTTTCTTACCTGGAGTATTCCAGAGACAGAGGATCCTGACAGACTACAGTCCATGGTATTTCAAGAGTTGGACATGACTTAGCATCTAAACCACTACAAATTCCCATTTAGTACTTTAAAGTTTTATTTTCTAAAATAGGATGATTACATTTTCATCTGGGAAAATAAAACCATCTGTAATTTAATATGAATTACTAAACTTACTAATATTTCCTAATATTTTCAAAAAGCATGACATTTTGTGATATCCACCATTATCAATAATCCAAAAATTTATAAAACTGAACTATTCATCCTTAAGCATGAAATAATGTAACACATTGGGATGTAGAAAAGTTTTAATTTGAACATTTAGATTATGACAGACTTGTTAAAACTAAAACACAGAAAACTTTTCTTCTTAGCACATCCTTTGGTGATGATGCAAATACCTTGGGCCACTTCAATATTTTCCATTTCAGTAAGAAGTGGATTGAAATAATAAAGTTCAGAATAGAGGTCTTCCACATTCTGGGTCTGGTTTTCATTCTGCATTAGGTTTTATTTATTTATTGGTATTACTTGCAGGTGGTCAGGTAGTTTACATGGATGTATTTTATTATTTTCACATGGATTCATTCAGAAGTTCTCTGAAACTATTCACATGGGTGTTAGGATGAGACTGCAGTGATGACCTATTATGTCTGCAGCCAGCCAAACAGCTGAGTGAAATCAACATGCTTGTTAATTTTGCCTCTCAGACAGTTACTAAAATGTATCCTGAGATTCCTGAGGGGCCCTGAACAGTGCTTTGGAAAATTCATATCGCCATGCTCTACTCAGGACATAATAGGAGCCTGACATGCTGTAGATGATATGAACATTTACAAATGAAAAAATACAACCAGGAAAGAGCGTACTAAAAAAAAAAAATGCAAAAGCAAATTCTAGCCAACTAAACAACTTAAACACTCACCATGTACTTTTGCTATCAGCGATAGGCTGCATTACAATTCAGCAGATGTCTGCCGCTCCCTCTGGGAGAACATCTTACCCCCAACACAATAAAATTAAACTCAACTACAAGGGTTCCTTGCTGGCTCAGATGGTTAAGAATCTGCCTGCAATGTGGGAGACCTGGGTTTGAGCCCTCGCTTGGGAAGATCCCCTGGCAAAAGGCATGGCAACCCACTTCAGTGCTGGAGTGAGGGATCAATATTGAAGTGGTCTTGCCCAGAGAATCCCCATGGACAGAGGAGTCTGATGGGCTACACTTCATGGGATCACAGAAAGTTCAACATGACTGAATGACTAAGCACACAGTGCCTCTCTGCAGGACTTGTTTGGTCTGATGTCCTGAGAGAGGAGTAAAACTTGTCACATCCAGTAAAAGAACCATCATGCTTTCTCTTTTCTTTCCCTATGAAGACTAACAAGTATCCTCTTATTGGCTGCTCCTTTAACATGAATTCTGGAAGGAAGATACAGCAGAAAACAAAACAAAACAAAAAACACAGTTGATCTATGGAGTATACACAGCAGGAGCAAAAACAAATAACTGGATTAGCCACAGAAGAAGAGAATATTCAGCCACAAACTGAGATAACTGGTTTCATAAACTAGCCTGTATAGTAGCAAGAGGGCTGTATAGTATAGTATAGTATACTATATAGTAGCCTGTATAGTAGCAAGAGGCCTCTCTTGCACAAAATGCAAGTAATTGGTGTTTCTGAATTTACTCAAGAGAATTCAACAGATGTGAAATTGGAGAACTTCAAAAACATATTAAAAATCAGATTAAAAAATTTAGCCCCAGATTAAAAGATGCAAAGCTTTACAAAAAGTTGCATTTTGACAGTTATCTCAAAAATAATACTTATCTCTTTACCCAGTGTCCTCAAAATAAGGGTTCAAGGGAATATTGTAAAAATAATATGATCCTGTTAGCATTCATTAATATTAATAAAATATTAATTACTATTAATAGAAACAATACCTAAAGATTGTCATACTTTAAACACTTAACATAGTCCATTACTGCTACTTTCAAAATTTGTGTCAGTAACGTATTTATTTCTAGATTAAGGAATAGTTTTTGTAACCATATACCATCCTAAGCATGACCCATGCACACTGTAGAGTATATGCTATTAAGTGTTTCTGAGAAATTTAGGAGTAAATCATATTTGTTTTATTTAGGAAAACATTATCTATCCCTAAGAGTGAACATAAACATTTTAGGAAACAGTGAACTAAAATGGACTGGAATGGGTTAATTGAACTCAGATGACCATTATATCTACTACTGTGGGCAAGAATCCTTTAGAAGAAATTGAATGGCCATCATAGTAAACAAGAGTCTGAAATAGAGTACTTGGGTGCAATCTCAAAAATGACAGAATGATCTCTGTTCATTTCCAAGGCAAACCTTCAATAACACAGTAATCCAAGTCTATGCCCTGACCAACACTGTAAAGAAGCTGAAGTTGAATGGTTTTATGAAAACCTACAAGACCTTCTAGAACAAACACCCCTAAAAATGTCCTTTTCATTATAGGGTGCTGCTGCTGCTAAGTTGCTTCAGACGTGTACGACTCTGTGCGATCCCATAAACAGCAGCCTATCAGGCTCCCCCATCCCTGGGATTCTCCAGGCAAGAACACTGGAGTGGGTTACTATTTCCTTCTCCAATGCATGAAAGTTAAAAGTGAAACTGAAGTCACTAAGTCGTGTCCAACTCTTTGCGACCCCATGGACTGCAGCCTACCAGGCTCCTCCATGCATGGGACTTTCCAGGCAAGAGTGCTGGAGTGGGGTGCTATTGCCTTCTCTGTCATTATAGGGTAGGGAATGCAAAAGTAGGAAGTGAAGAGATACCTGGAGTAACAGGCAAATTTGCCCTTGGGGTACAGAATGGAGCAGGGCAAAGGCTAACAGAGTTTTGCCAAGAGAACGCACTGGTCATAGCAAACACCCTCTTCCAACAATGCAAGAGAAGACTCTACACATGGACATCACCAGATGGTCAACACCAAAATCAGATTGATTACATTCTTTGCAGTCAAAGATGGAGAACATATATAAAGTCAGGAAAAACAAGATCAGGAGTTTCTGTAGCTCAGATCATGAACTCCTAATTGCCAAATTCAGACTTTAATTGAAGAAAGTAGGGAAAATCACTAGTCCATTAAGGTATGACCTAAATCAAATCCCTTACAATTATACAGTGGAAGTGACAAATAGATTCAAGGGATTAGGTCTGATAAAGTGCCTGAAGAACTATGGACAGATGTTCATGGCATTGTACAGGAGGAAGTGATAAAGACCATCACAAAGACAAAGAAATGGAAAAAGGCAAAATGGTTGTCTGAGGAGACCTTACAAATAGCTGAGAAAAGAAGAGGTACAAAAGGCGAAGGAAAAAGGAAAGATATACCCATTTGAATGCAGAGTTCCAAAGAATAACAAGGAGAAATAACAAAGCCTTCTCAGTGATCAATGCAAAGAAAGAGAGGAAAATAATAGAATGGGAAAGACTAGAGATTTCTTCAAGAAAATTAGATAACAAGGGAATATTTCATGCAAAGATGGGCACAATATAGAACAGAGATGGTTCAGACCTAAGAGAAGCAGAAGATATTAAGAAGAGGTGGCAAGAATGCACAGAAGAACTATGCAAAAGAATCTTCATGACCCAGACTACCATGATGGTGTGATCACTCACATAGAGCCAGACATCCTGGAATCCAAAGTCAAGTGGGCCTTAGGAAGCATCACTATGAGTTAGTGAAGGTGATGAAATTCCAGTTGAGCTATTTCAAATCCTAAAAGATAATGCTGTGAAAGTGTTGCACTCGATATGTCAGCAAATTTTGAAAACTCAGCAGTGCCCACATGACCAGAAAAGGTGAATTTTCATTCCAACCCCAAAGAAAGGCCATGCGAAAGAATTATCAAACTACCACACAATTGCACTCATCTCACATGCTAGCAAAGCAATGCAAAAAATCTCTAAGCTGACTTTGACACTACATGAACCAAAAACTTTTAGATATTCAAGCTGAGTTCTGAAAAGGTAGAGGAACCAGAGATCAAATTTCCAGAATCTGTTGGAAAATTGAAAAAGCAAGAGCATTCCAGAAAAACATGTGCTTCTGCTTTATTGACTATGCCAAAGCCTTTTACTTGATATATCACAATAAACTGTGGACAATTCTATTTTTTTTTTAATTTTATTTTTTACTTTATTCTACTTTACAATACTGTATTGGTTTTGCCGTACATCGACATGAATCCACCACAGGTGTATACGAGCTCCCAATTCTGAATCCCCCTCCCACCTCCCACCCCACATTGTCTCTCTGGATCATCCCCGTGCACCAGCCCCAAACATCCTGCATCCTGCATCCTGCATCGAACATAGACTGGCGCCTCATTTCTTACATGATAGTATACATGCTTCAATGCCATTCTCCTAAATCATCCTACCCTCTCCCTCTCCCTCAGATGCCAAAAGTCCGTTCTATACATCTGTGTCTCTTTTGTTGTCTCACATACAGGGTCATCATTACAATCTTTCTAAATTTCATATATATGTGTCAGTATACTATATTGGTGTTTTTTTTTTTTTTCTGGCTTACTTCATTCTGTATAATAGGCTCCAGTTTCATTCACCTCATTAGAACAGATTCAAATNTTCTTGACTTTTGCTTTTTACTACTTTTGCATTCCAGTCCCTTCTAATGAAAAGGACATCTGTTTTGGTTTTTAGTTCTATAAGGTCTTGTAGGTCTCCATAGAACCATTCAATTTCAGCTTCTTCAGCTTTACTGGTTGGGGCATAGACTTGGATTACTGTGATATTGAATGGTCTCCTTTAGAAACGGACCGAGATCATTTTGGTTTTTTTGAGAGTGCATCCAAATACTGCATTTCAGACTCTTGTTGACTCTGAGGGCTATTCCATTTCTTCTAAGGGATTCTTGTCCACAGTAGTATATATAATGGTCATCAGAATTAAATTCACCCATTCCAGTCCATTTTATTTCACTGATTTCTAAAAGGTCGATGTTAAATCGTACCATCTTCTGTTTGACCACTTCCAATTTGCCTTGATTCATGGACCTAACATTCCAGCTTCCTATGCAGTATTGTTATTTACAGGATTGGATTTTATTTCCATCATCAGTCACATCCACAACTGGGTGTTGCTTTTGCTTTGACTCAGCCTCTTCAGCTGATGTTTGGATACCAACACCTACTCAATGGACATGAGTTTAATCAATCTCTGGGAGTTGGTGATAGACAGGGAAGCCTGCATACTGCTATATATTGGGTTATAAAGAGTTGGACATGACTGAGTGACTGAACTGACAGCCTCTTCATTCTTTCTGGAGCTGTTTTTCCACTCTTCTTCAGTAGCATATTGGGCACCTACTGACCTGTGGAGTGCATCTTTCAGTGTCATATCTTTTTGCCTTTTCATGCTGTTCATGGGGTTCTTGTGTCAAAAAAAAAGNCGGACACGACTGAGTGACTGAACTGAACTGAACTGAACTAAGGATCGTATAACAACAGTGTATCCTGCCTGAGGACAGTTTCTTCTTGTTGAAAACCTTCTGACTAATCTTGCTATTTTAAAATGTGTATTATGGGAGTGGGTCTGGTAAGATCTTTCTATTGTTAGTTGTAATCCTGTCATTTTAAAATGTAAATTGTGAGTTCGGCTCTTGTAAGATCTTTACAACTTTGAGACAGTCTTTTGATTCATCGCAATAATCAATTTAATAAGTATGTTAATCCCTCGCTTAAACTACTGAGCAGGGCACTCTCTGTCCCCTGTTTGATGTCTATGTCAGAAGCTTTCTATGCCCCTTTTCATACTTTAGTAAAATTCTGCTACACAAAAGTTCTTGAGCGATCAACCCTGGTCTCTGGTTCAAAGCTAAATCTTCTACTTTGGAGATCATGAATCTGACATTGTTCATTGTAAGCTATTAGTTGGACTATAAAGAAAGCTGAGAGCCAAAGAATTGAAGAACTGTGGGGTTGGAGAAGACTCTTGAGAGTGCCATGGACTGCAAGAAGATCCAACTCATCCATCCAAAAGGAAATCAGTCCTGAATATTAATTGGAAGGACTGATGATAAAGCTGAAACTCCAATACTTTGACCACTTGTTGCAAAGAACTCACTCACTGGAAAAGACCCTGATGCTGGGAAAGATTGAAGGCAGGAGGAGAAGGGGATTACAGAGGATGAGATGGTTGGATGACATCACTGACTCGATGGACATGAGTCTGAGCAAGCTTTGGGAGTTGGTAATGGACAGAGAAGCCTGAGGTGCTTTAATGCATGGGGTTACAACATTTGGACATGACTGAGTGACTGAAATGATCTGACATACAGTGCTCAATTAAAACACAAACAAAATAATATAAAGAAACATTTCAATAGAACAATTAACAATGAAATATAATTAAAATTTTCATCAAATTCTAGTAAGAGTGCTTCATTCTTTTTAAAATAGCAACATCTAATCAATGGTCATGTTCAGTGGACTCGAGTAAAACTAACTTTAAGGATTTATATTAGGCACTGTGCAAGACTTCTGCATGTAGTATTACAATGAATTCTTGCAAGAATTTGAAAAATAAGTGTTGCTATTATCTTCAATTTACCAATGCAAATTGACAGCTACAGAGATGAAGCATTTTGGCCAAACTACAAAAATCATTAAATGATAAACATGATGTTTCAAACCTGTTCTTCCTAAATTTAGTCTCTGTTGTTCTCCAGTATATAACGCTGTCTTTAGAAGCTCTTAAATCTTGAAATCTTCAGTTTACATTCCTTCTTCCAGTTTTCTAGGTCAGACAACCATCATGTTTTTGTTTGTTTGTTTGTTTTTTCAATTACTACAAGCACCTTTTTATTGATTTGCTGCCTCCACAACATAAATCTAATCAAGCTATTCACTACTCTACTGTTTAAAACTTGTCCAAACAAGACAATTTATTACATGACTCCTGCTTCTTTTTGTAGCCTTAGACTTCAAAATTCCTTAGTTGATGGGATGTGCTCTAATTTTACTTTTTTTTTCTTTAGCTCACTGACAATGTCAGGCTATCTCTTGGCCTGACACTGATGCTTGCATCTTCTCTGACTTCTTTTCCCATAAAATGCTGTCTTCATGTCTTAACTCAATATCACATCTTACTCAATAACTGGCCTTACCTGAAAAAGCCTGCTTATGTGCCTGCACCCCCATTGTATTCAGGTAGTCTACAAAATTCCTTGATCTCAAAGGAAGCATATCAGGGAAGAGGGAAAATTTTCACATTACTGAGGAGCAACTGTCAATGATAATCTAAAGGATTTCTCCATTGGTCCACCTGAATGCTCTATTTTCTAACTTCGGGAACTAAACATTAACACTAAGGTTTCTCTGGAGTTATTAAGCTTGTCTTGTAGCAATGTCTTTCAGTGGAACTTAAATTCACAGATCCTTGGTTTCCACTGAATAATAAACCAGATTAAACCTAAATACTGATTTTAAAAAGCCAAGCAAGGTCCTAAATTCTCCATCATATATTTCACAACTATAACATCTCATAAATGGCTTTCACATTAATGTTTAAATTTACTCCTTAAATAGATGTGTTAAATGGAAACCCATTCCAGTATTCTTACCTGGAGGATCCCACGGATGGAGGAGCCTGGTAGGCTATAGTCCATGGGGTCGCAAAGAGTCGGACACGACTGACCAAGTGACTTAACTAAATGCTTATAATTTAAGCTTCTGTTTACCTTTAAACAAAATTATCTGTATGTTTTCATTAAGAATGCTTAGGGCAATATACATATAAATGAATGAAGTATGTGTTTCTGGTTCATGTTAGTGTTATTGATTATGGTAGGCAGAAATTTAAAGATATCTGTTTAAAGTTATTCAATCAAACACTAATCTAATCACTACTATCAAGAGACTTTGCAGATAAAAATTAAAATCATTAATGTCTCGCTTGAAATAAGGAGAGTATCTTGAATTTTCTAGCAGTGTCTAATATAACTACACAGATCTTTAAAGGTAGAAAAATTTTTCTCCAGCAAGTAAGGAAGATGTGTCATAAGATGAAGGTAGAAGAAATGAGCCAACAGGGAAGGTTTTGAAATCTTGAAGATGGTTAAAAGAAGTTATTACTTGGAGACATGCTACTGTTTGAGATATACAATCTGCAGTGAAATGTACTACAAATGAGTGAAATGATAACATTTCTTGTATTAAAACACTGAGATGTTTTATTCCCCTGTGTATGTGTTCAGGGTTTTCCTTGTTTAGTCACTAAGTCCTGTCAAACTCTTTGCTACTATATGGACTGCCGCATGCTAGGCTTCTTGTCCTTCACAATCTCCCAGAGCTTGCTCAAACTCATGTCCACTGAGTCTGTGATACCATCCAACCATCTCATCTTCTGTTGCCCCTTCTCTCTTGGCCTCTCTTTCCCCCATCAGTGTCTGTTCCAATGAGTTGGCTCAACACATCAGGTGTTAAAAATATTTGAGCTTCAACATCAGTCCTTCCAATGAAGTAGGTACATACAGACAAAACCATATCAACATCAAATGAAATTATTCTAGTTGCAGGGAATCTGGAAGGAATGAAGGAAATGGTAACCCATGTCACTATTTTTGTCAGGGAAATCCCATGGACAGAGGAGCCTGGTGTGCTAGAGTCCATGGGATAGTAAAAATGTCAGACACAAATTAGCAACTGAACACCAATAATTACTCATCCTCTTCATATGCTAGCAGGATAATGCTCAAAATCCTTCAAGCTAGGTTTCAGCAGTATGTGAACTGTGACATTCCAGATGTGCAAGCTAGATTTAGAGAAGGCAGAGGCACCAGAGATCAAATTGCCAACCTTGATTGGATTACAGAAAAAGCCAGGGAATTCCAGAAAAAAAAAATCTAGTTTGGCATCATTGACTATGCTAAAACCTTTGACTGTGTGGATCACAACAGCTGTGGAAAATTATTAAAGAGATAGGAATACCAGACCACCTTACCTGCCTCCTGAGGAACCTGTATGCAAGTCAAGAACCAACAGAACCAGACATGAAACAATGGACTGGTTCAAAATTGAAAAAGGAGTATGTCAAGGCTGTACATTGTCACTTTGCTTATTTAACTTATATGCAGAATGCACTATGCAATATGCAGGACTGGATGACTCATACACTGGGATTAAGATTGTTAGGAGAAATATCAACAATTTCAGATATGCAAGTGATACCACTCTAATGGCAGAAAGTGAACAACTAAAGAGCCTCTTGCAGAAAGTGAAACAGGAGAGAGTGGAAAAGCTGGCTTAAAACTCAACAGTAAAAAAAAAAAAACAAACTAAGATTATGACATCTGGTCCCATCATTTTATGGCAAAAAGATGAGGAAAAAGTGGAAACAGTGACAGAATTTATTTTCTTGTGCTCAAAAACCACTGCAGATTATAACTCCAGCAATAAAATTAAAAGATGCTTGCTTCTTGGAAGAAAAGCTTTGACAAACCTAGACCAGCACCTTAAAAAGCTGACATCACTTTGCTGACAAAGGTCCATGTAGTCAAAGCTATGATTCTTCCAGTAGTCATGGATGGATGAAAGTTGATCATAAAGAAGGCTGAGTACCAAAGAATTGATGCTTTTGAACTGTGGTGTTGGAGAAGACTCTTGAGTCCCTTGGACAGCAAAAAGATCACACCATCCTATCTTAAAAGAAATCAGCCATGAATATCCACTAGAAGGATGAATGCTGAAGCTATAGCTCTAATACCTTACCACCTGATGTGAAGAGCACATTTGTTGGTTAAAAAAAAAAAAAAAAACTGATCTGGGAAAGATTGAAGGCAAAAGGAAAAATGGTGATAGGGGATGAGATGATTGGATGATATCACTCAATGGACATGAATCTGAACAAACTCCACAGATGATGGTGAAGGACAGGAAAGCCCAGAAGGGTGTAGCCCATGGGGGTCAAAGAGTCGGATGAGACTTAGTGACTGAACAATAATCCTTAGGAGTTCAGTGAATAATCCCATGGAAAGACATGTAAGATAAATTTTGACTTATAATCATTTGACTTACTTTTGGTTGGTAAAGTAAATATAAGAAGGCTGGAAGATGCAAGCATGATGGATTCCTCTGGTGTTGAGTTTAACTGTCACAATGAGTATCTCTATGGTAAGCAGAACCAAGGCCAAAAATGGCTGAGACCTCGGGAATACAGTTTGGGTAATATCACAGTTGAAACAAAATGCCTGTGAGAATATGACTGAGGAAGAAGAAGGAATCAAAGATTGGAGGTATTGATGTTAAAAGATATAAAAACAAAACATGCAAGAAAGCCATAGAATGTGTAGAGTGTAAAACCAATACAATATTGTAAGTAATTAACCTCCAATTAAAATAAATAAATTTATATTAAAAAAGATTAATGTATTATTGTTATTTCTGCAGAAAACAAAAGCCACAAAGATATATTTTAAAAGCCAGAAACAGGGAATAAAAAAGATAATTCTAAAGGTGGGATATAAATCAAAACAGGAAGATAATGATATAAATTTTCTATGTACTGGAAATACATATTGACAGTAACAATCTCCTTTTGTTATGGTAAAAAAAATTGCATGTGAAAAGCAAAAAAGAGAGGAAAAAGAAGGTAGCTAAGAAAAAGAGGAGTAAAAAGATAGAGACGGAAAGATAGACAGAAAGTTCATAACTACCCTGAAGGAAATACTGAAATATGTTTTTATGCAGGAGGAAAATGGAAGGTAAATGTGTTTCATTTAAACAAATGTTGACTTTATAAAACAACAGGAACCCATGTGGGATTTAAAATGTAGACTTAATTAAAACTCAGAAGTAATAGAATATTCTTGTGGAGGAGGAAATGAAGGGTCAGTGCACTGCTTGCAAAGAGAGTAAAAGGTTGCAATCAATATGACTCTGAGATACTTTTATATGTTGTAATCTCTAATGAAACTATTGCTATAAAACAATTGCAAAATAATAGGTGTAAAATACATAGATGGAATAAATCAAAAACACAGGAAACAATACAAGATAAGCAAGCAAAAATAGAAATATATATCACAAGATAAAAAATAGCACATATTAAAATAACAGTTTTAAATCTACTCATGTCAATAATTAATTGGAAAAGACTGCATGTACCAATAAAAAAAGGCTCTCAGAATTGAAAAAAAATTACTAAATTAATTACAAGAGAAGCATCAAAACATAAACTTAGAGAATGCTTGCAAGGAAAACAAAGAAGAGGAATATTCCATGCAAACATTAATCTATTGTTATATTAATACCAAATTTTAAAAAAGTAAGCCGAAAATGTATTACAAGATAAATGAAATATTTCGTGTTGATAATAAAATCAATTCTCAAGATGATATAGCAAGTCTGTCAGAATTTAATACAATTTAATGTGTATAATTGAATAATTTACAGAGTAACATGGAAAAGAGACAAATCAACAACAGCAGTAATTTCTCAGTAACTAATAAAACATTCATATAAAAAAGCAGTTTCAAAATGCTGATATATATTCTTTGTCCATAAATTGAGAAATAACTAAGAGAATAATAGACTATCTTTGTAAGTTTAGAAATTAAAAAATGAAATGCTAGAATAACCCACAAATCATAAACCCACAGTGGAATTAGAAAACATATCTAAATGAGCTATGCCAACATAGTACAAGTGATGACATGTGGGGTGACCTAAGGTAGTGTAAAAATAAAAGCAGACTTAAATATAAATATAAATAATAGTCTTCCCTATAGCTCAAACAGTAAAGAATCTGTGTGCAATACAGGAGACCTGGGTTAAATCCCTGGGTCGGGAACATCCTCCAGAGACAAGATTGGCAACCCACTCCAGTATTCTTGCCTGGAGAATCCTGTAGACAGAGGAGACTGGGGGACTACAGTCTGTGGAATTGCAGAGTCAGACACGACTGGGCGACTAACACTAATTATCAATCCTAGCTTTTAAAATTGATAGTAATTGGGTATGGTAAAATTTAGCCATATTTTTGCCTCCCACGTTCCACCTGTCTAAAGGGTACATCTTGGTTTTCAGCTTTACCTTCCATACAATTAGTATAGTGACAGGAATCTCTCTCACCTGAATTTTCAAAGTTTATATATCACATGTTTACTCTTTTGTGTCTGAACCTTCACATTTTAATAATGGGATGGTGACATATCCTGTTGCTGTTCAGACCCTAAATCGTGTCCAACACCTTATGACCCCATGAACTGTGGCCTGCCAGGCTTGCCTGTCCCTCACTATTTCCTGGAGTTTGTTCCTCTGTCATCCTTTTCTCCTCCTGCCTTCAGTCTTTCCCAGCATCAGGGTCTTTTCCAATGAGTCAGCTCTTCCCATCACTTCCCAAGAGCTTCACCTTCAGAAATAGCATTTCCAATGAATATTCAAGATTGATTTATTTTAGAATTGACTGGTTTGATCTCCTTGCTGTCCAACGGACTCTTAAGAGTCTTCTCCAGCATCACAGTTCAGAATCATCAGTTCTTTAGCACTCATCCTGCTTTATGGTCCAACTCTCACATCAATACATGACTACTGGAAAAAACATCATTTTTGCTGGCAAAGTGATATATCTGATTTTTTAATATGCTGTCTAGGTTTGTCATGGCTTTTCTTCCAAGAAGCAAGCATCTTTTAATTTTGTGACTAAAAAAGTCACCATCCACAGTGACTTTGGAGCCCAAGAAAATAAACTCTGTTACTGTTTTCAATTTTTCCCCATGAATTTGCCATAAAGTGATGGGATTGAATGCCATGATGTTTGCTTTTTGAATGATGTTTTAAGCCAACTTTTTCACTCTGCTCTTTCATCTTAGTTCCTCTTCACTTTCTGTCATTAAGGTGGTGTCATCTGCATAGCTGAAGTTATTGATATTTCTCCCGGCAATCTTGGTTCCATCTTGGGCTTCATCCCACCCAGCACTTTTCATGATATCTCTGCATATAATTTAAAGAAACAGGGTGACAATATACAGCCTTGCATACTCCTTTCCCAATTTTGAACCAGTCCATTGCTCCATGTCCAATTCTAACTACTGCTTTGTTGCCTGCATATGGTTTTATCAGGAGGCAGGTAAAGTGATATTGTATTCCAATCTCTTTAAGAATTTTCTATAGTTTGTTATGATCCACACAATCAAAGGCTTTATTGTAGTCAATGAAGCAGACATACATGTTTTTCTGGAATTCTGTTGCTTATTCTATAATCCAGCGGGTGTTAACAATTTGATCTCTGGTTCCTTCTGCCTTTTCTAAATCTAGCTTATAGTTAGATGCTAGTGGCTCCCAGCTAGATATCAGAATGAAAATTATTAATTGATTTCTTGGAATTGAGGGTGGAAAATTAAATGGGGATGCTAGTCAATTAGTGTGAATTCAAGAAACAAAGTCAATAGACAAGGCTTAACTTGACCTTGACACATGTAACATCAGTCTTGACCTTCCCCCTTACTTTTACCTTATACTTCCTGATCATCTAACTGTATTTTACAGTTCTCCTGCTCTCAGAGAGAGAATTGAACTAAATCTTTCATGAAGCTCTTCCTAAGCCTAAAGCTGCATGAAGTAATATGAACCTACTTCAAAATGTGTGCAGCATGTGTGTGTTGGAATGTCCTCCAATTACTAGTTACATTGCTATGGTCAATTATACTTGGCAATTGTGCTTAATCGAAGATGAAAGCACATTACATTTTTAATTTAAAAGCCATATAGGTAAAGTTATTCTAAAAATACTATTTAAATCACAGATTGGTGATGTTTCTCTCTCTGTGCTGGGATTTTATGGTACATTAAACTGCTCATTCATGTAATTAGAACATAACTGGGTGAGCTGTTGTACCAGGTGATACATAATAGCACCTGCCATTTATCTCTACTATGACTTAGATTATGAACATGGAATCACTTTTGAAAATGCTCAGGGTAAAATGATTTTGAATAATGAATGAGTGAGGAAATATTTTTCTCCCCTTAAACATTCCCTATAAGGTGTGGGTTGCACAAACCACTACCTTGCCAAAGACAGGAATTGCTACTTTCTGTAGACCCTTCCTTCCTATTTTCTCCAATACACTATAATTGTACAAGTGGGCACATTCTGCTTCTTAAATTGTTCTGACATTCGCCACCTCCCCTCCCTCTCTGGTGGTCCATTATGGGTCAGTTTCTGCTCTCATTCAGTCTCTTCACATTCATCTTCACTGCTGATACATTGATCTTCACCATGTCATATTCTGGTTTAAAGCACTTTTAATTGTCTGGTTTAAAGCACTTCTATTGGAGAAGGCAATGGCATCCCACTCCAGTACTCTTGCCTGGAAACTCCCATGGATGGAGGAGCCTGGTAGGCTGCAGTCCATGGGGTTGCTGAGTCAGACACGACTGAGTGACTTCACTTTCAATTTTTAACTTTCATGCATTGAAGAAGGAAATGGCAATCCACTCCAGTGTTCTTGCCTGGAGAATCCCAGGGATGGCAGAACCCAATGGGCTGCTGTCTGTGGGGTCACACAGAGTCAGACACGACTGAAGCGACTTAGCAGTAGCAATAGCAGAATGATCTGCTAACTGAAGGCTAACTCCAGATGACTGCATAAATTCCAAGCCTTGATTCTTCCTTTTGCTCAACCATATTTCTCACAAGTCATGCTACTCATATTGCTGAGTCTTTAACCACTCTTGACTCTGATTCTGTGTTTACATAGAATGGCAAAGACACAGTAAGATATTTAATCTTTTACCTGATTAGAATGTAAGATCTAAGAGAAATTCATATCAATACTTAAATTCGGCATTTAAAGAATCTATGTTGTCTGCTTCTGGCTTGTCTTGTCATGCCAAGTTTGTATGAAATGAATATTGTTTTCCCCTCAGTGTTTTCACACTGGCTGTTGTGCAGAGACTGGACAATGGGGTTGTAGCACAGTAAAGCCATAAGGAGATCATGTAACTAACTACTATTTTTGTAGGCAATTCATCTGTCTGAATAGAAGCCATAACCACATACCAAAAAGTCAGACCAGTTCATAGGCATATATATATATATATACATATATATATATATATATATATATACATATACNAAGTTGGGAATTTTTAAAATAAATGAAAGAAAAAGTAAAAAAAAAAGAAAAGTAAAAAGAGAAAGAAAAAGTCTAAAAAATGAAAAAGTAAAAGAAAGAAAAAGTAAACAAACAAACAAAAAAAGCACATCATTTTGTGGTTTAATTTAAAGTCTTCCTCCTAACACTGAAAAAGTCATATTTTAATATCTTAAATCCATATACTTCAGAATATTTAAAAGACCCTGTCTAAAGTTTAAATTTATCTCTCAAATAAAATTTGTATTTTTGGTTTGTAAGATAATTTATGATTCAACTACTTTCACATTTATACTATTGGTATGATATTAGAAAAATAACATCTGTGTAAAATGTAATCATACAATAGGATACATGGTTAAATTTGCCACTGGGAAACTGGTGGTGAATAAAGTTTAACATTTTTGAAAATACAAAATGAGGCATATGTAATTCTTCACTTAAAAAAATATATATTTGTATTAGATTCTTATGATTTTGCCCTGTTCACATAAGCCTTGCTGACAATAGAATTAAGTCAAATTTCACTTTGGGATAAATCTTAAATAGCTTCAATTCTGAAATTTATTAACCAGAATTAATTATGTTTGTATCAATAAACCATTCTGAGACTTTTGCTTCCTTTGGAGGCCACATTGCAAGTGTTTAATTTAGAATAAAGAACACATAAAATGTGACTTAATACAGTTCTTTCGAACAATGTCTCTAGGAGGAAGCATCTTTAGTTTTCACAGAGGAAACATGATTTGAGAGATCATCTCTATGTTAAAGTGCTTATCTACTATAAAGTCTCTTTAATTATCTCTTTTGAGTCACAGGGATAGATAATACAGCAGGCTGGTTCTCTAATCCCCAAAACCTCAAGAAGTAAATAATCTCACCTGTGAGGTGTTTGGAGTGATCAGTGACTTCTTGCTCCACAAAATGATAATGATCTATCTATGTGCATGCTCTGTAATAGCATATTTCTAAAGATATAGATGGTGCTTTTGTGTTGCAGAAGGTAAGAAATGATATTGAAGGCACAAACATAAATTAGCCCAATTTTAATAAATAAATACATTTGCAGCACTGTTAAAGTAGTTAGAAACATAAACTTAAATATTTTGCCCTGTGGCATGTTTGCTAAGTCATGTCCAAATATTTGCAGTCCTCTGGACTATAACCCACCAGGTTCCTCTGCCCATGGGATTTTTTAGAAAAGAATACTGGAATGTGTTGCCATTTTCTCCTCCAGGGGATCTTTCTGACCTAGGAAATGAACCCATGTCTCTTGCATCTCCTATATTGGCAGGCAAATTTTTTACATGCTGTGCTATTGAGGAAGCCCTGTAGAGGATAAAATAAAAGAAATAAAGCACCATTCTGTTCCATCACATATGAAATGTTATATTTTGCCTTAAAATCTATCAATTTCAACCATAATATTAGTCATAAAAACAAGCTGAAGCTTTTATTTTAAAGTGTTAATACTAAAATGTTTATCTTAAACTTTAGCCATTGACCTTTTACTGAATTCAATAGTTATGGAAAAAAAATAGAAAAAGAATGTTAGGAAATGCTAGCACCCAAGATTTGACATGGAACTTATTGTAGAGTAGTAGGGATTTGGAATAAAGATGGTTATGTGAACAAAGTAGGAATAACCTTCCTGCAGCCAGTGGTCCTGAGAATGGAGCTGGCCATGGCTGCTAATTGCTACTGGTCTGAAGAACACTCTGTGATACAAAAACTTCAGCTTTAATTACCGCTGGATCTACTGACCACCGTCAGTCAGGACCTTACTCTCTATCTCTTTCTTTTTATTATGAATGAGCTATCTATTTATCTACATTTCTTGATATTCTCTAAATTCTCAGTTTTGAATGTCATCCCTTATATTCTTTATTAAGGACAAAAGCCCTAATTCATTATCTCTTTCTCTTAGGTTTTTCTAACCAGCTAAAAATAAGTTATAGTTTATCAAGTAGAAAAATGGAGATATAAATAATTAAAACTTCTATACCCCAATATTCTATATATTTTCTCATTTTCACAGGAAAGGAGAAATTCCTTTATTTTATAAAGGAATATCCACAATCATTGCTTCAGTTTTCTTATTCTCATACTCTTCTTTTAAACCACAATCCACTGGAATTTCATCCTTTTTTGTTTGGTCGCTAAGTCATGTCCGACACTTTGTGACCCCATGGACTGCAACACGGAGACTTCCCTGTCCTTCACCAGTTCCTGGAGTTTGCTCAGACTCATGTCCTTTGGATGAGTGAATGTTATCTACACAAGAAAGATTGCTGGTCAATGCCACACATGACTTCTACATTTCAATGCACTCACCCCAACAACACTCTTAATCATCACTGACCAAACTCTCTCGGTTTAATTTCCTCACTTGCATATCAAGCCATCACAGTCTCAGTTTTCCCTCCATATCACTGTTCAAATATCCAAAATCCTCTTCACTGGATGCTTCTCTTTGCAATTCTTATGTATTACATGCTGAGGACTCATGCCTTAGTCCTTTATAATCATTTACAGACATGACATTCACCGACCTTCTACTTGTCAATGACACACATGTATATATCTGACTCTTCTTCTCTGAACCCAGACTTTCATACCTTACAGAGCATCTCCACATGAATGTTCGATAAATATCACAAAACATATGTTCTCATAGTAAGATGCTGCTATTTTTCAATAAACTCTATGTATTCTTTATTCCTCTGTCTTTTAACTATCTATCTAATATATATAATCCTTTATTTATCAGAGTTCTTCATAGAAACAGAGTCAAATATATATTTATTTGCTCTCCTGCTGGCTCAGGCAGTAAAGAGTCTGCCTGCAATGTAGGAGACCTGTGTTTGATCCCTGGATTGGGAAGATTCCTTGGAGATGGGAATGGCAACCCACTTCAGTTTTCTTGCCTGGATAATTCCATGGACAGAGGAGCTTAGGGGGCTACAGTCCATGAGATCCCGAAGAGTCAGACAGTAATGAGAAGCTAACACTTTCACTTCACTTTCATATATGAAAATGAATATGCCATATATATGAATATGACAAATTTATAATACAGATGCAAAGAGATTTTTTATGAAGTATTGGCTCATGCAATTATGGAGACTGAGAAGTCCAAGGATTTGCCCTATGCAAGCTGCAGATCCAGGCAAGCTGATGGCATAGTTTGAAGGCCTGAGCCCTGGAAAGCCAAATGATGAGGATTCCAGTTTTCATGCTTTCTCTGAAGGTCTGAGGACCAGCACTGCTGTGGAAATAAGATGGAAAAATGTCCCATTTCATGCACTCACACAAAGAGAGAGTGAATCCTCCCATATTCCATAGTTGGTTCTATCTAAGCCCTCAAGAGACTGGATGATGCCCATCTACATGGGAAAGAGGAATCAACACTACTTATTCTATAGATCCAAATGCTAATCTCATCAGAAAACACTCACATGCCTGCTCAAAAATAATGTTTAATGACATATCTGAGCATCTTGTGACCCAGTCAAGTTGATACATAAAATTCACTACCATGCACACCATTTGCCTCTTCCTACAAATATAGCCTTAATTGGGATCCTCTTTCCTTCTGTTTCAACCACCTTAAGATAATAGCTTAGGGTTCCATTATCTATCAGCAAGCCAAGGACCAGCAATTGAAACTTATCCTCCCTGGCTCCTATTTTTGAAGACCCACCCACCACACCAAACAGGACTTTGCACATAGCTTTCAAAAATAAACATAGTAAATAGCCGCGTTAAAATCATCCAGTGTGTTTTGAATGCATTTATAATAAAATTAAAGCACCAGACCCTGATCTAAAAAGTCTAATGAGTTTTGGCACAGGTTTCCATCTCTCACACCACCTCCTACCATTTTCTTTCTAATTGATTACTTTTCAATCACAGTAGTTGTGTGTGTGTTTATTGGCCCTTGATTTTATCACGATTCTCTCTAGATTAACAATAATCTCCACACAATTAATCTTTATTTCTTACCATAATATTTACTTGCTCATTAAAGTTCTCCTTTGTTTATTGTCCATTTTCCACAGCAATATTATGTCCATCTCTGGCTCTAGATTAGTGATCACATCATCATGATTATCTGGGTCGTGAAGATCTTTTTTGTACAGTTCTTCCATGTATTCTTGTCACCTCTTCTTAATATCTTCTGCTTCTGTTAGGTCCACACCATTTCTGTTCTTTATTGAGCCCATCATTACATGAAATGTTCCCTTGGTATCTCTAATTTTCTTGAAGAGATCTCTAGTCTTTCCCATTCTGTTCTTTTCCTCTATTTCTTTGCATGGATTGCTGAAGAAGGCTTTCTTATCTCTTCTTGCTATTCTTTGGAACTCTGAATTCAGATGCTTATATCTTTCCTTTTCTCCTTTGCTTTTTGCCTCTCTTCTTTTCACAGCTATTTGTAAGGCCTCCCCAGACAGCCATTTTGCTTTTTTGCTTTTCTTTTCCATGGGGATAGTCTTAATCCCTGTCTCCTGTACAATGTCACGAACCTCATTCCATAGTTCATAGGGAACTCTGTCTATCAGATCCAGTCCCTTAAATCTGTTTTTTGTTTCCACTGTATAATCATAAGGGATTTGATTTAGGTCATACCTGAATGGTCTAGCAGTTTTTCCTATTTTCTTCAATTTGAGGCTGAATTTGGTAACAAAGCTAGTGGAGGTGATGAAATTCCAGTTGAGCTGTTTCAAATCCTGAAAGATGATGCTGTGAAAGTGTTGCACTCAATATGCCAGCAAATTTGGACAACAGGACTGGAAAAGGTCAAATTTCATTCCAATTCCAAAGAAAGGCAATGCAAGAGAATGCTCAAGCTACCGCACAATTGCACTCATCTCACATGTTAGTAAAGTAATGCTAAAAATTCTCCAAGCCAGGCTTCAGCAATGCATGAACCGTGAACTCCCTGATGTTCAAGCTGGTTTTAGAAAAGGCAGAGGAACCAGAGATCAAATTGCCAGCATCCACTGGATCATGGAAAAAGCAC
>SJYV01036570.1:28822-46070 GCA_006410875.1 Neotragus pygmaeus
CAAAGAGTCGGACACTACTGAGTGAATGAACTGAACTGAACATTATGTCCATGTCAGCAGTGATCTCTTCTGTTATATACACCACTCTATCTCACAATGCTGAAAGAATACGTGGCAGACTTTATTTTCTTGGGTGTGAAATCACTGCAGATGGTGACTACAGCCATAAAATTAAAAGACTCTTGCTCCTTGGGAGAAAAAATAGGACAAAACTAAATAATCTATTAGAAAGTGTAGACATTACTTTGCCTACAAAGATATATATAGTCAAAGCTAAAATTTTTCAAGTCATCATGTATTGATGTGAAAGTTGGACCATAAAGAAGGCTGAGAGCTGAAGTATTGATGCTTTTGAACTATGGTGCTGGGCAGTAAGGAAATCAAACCTAAATGAAATCAACCCTGAATATTCATTGGAAGGACTGATGCTGAAGCTGAAATTTCGATAAACTGGCCACATGAAATGAAGAGTTGACTCATTAGGAAAGACCCTGGTGTTGGGAAAGACTGAAGCCAGGTGGAGAAGGGGATCTCAGAGGATGAGATGGTTGGATGGCGTCACTGACCCAATGGACCAGAGTTTGAGCAAACTCCAGCAGTTGATGAAGGACAGAGAAGCACGGCATGCTGCATTCCATGGGGTTGCAAAGAGTCAGACATGACCGAACAACTGAATAGCAACTATAGGAGAGTAAATGAACATTTTTTTTTTCTGATGTTCAGACTAATTGGACTTACCCTTCTGGATTTAGAAATATGTGCTGTGGTTGTTTAGTCACTAAGTCCTGTCCAACTCTTTTGTGATCAATGCTAGGCTTTTCTGTCCATGGGATTCTCCAGGCAAGAATACTGGAGTGGGTTGCCATTTCCTTCTCCAGGGGATCTTCCTGACACAGGGATCAAACCCAGATCTCTTGCATTGCAGGCAGATTCTTTACCATCTGAGCCACCAGAGGCCCTCATATAAGCTACATGAATATAAACATCATATAAGCTATATGAATTGTTAAGTATTCTTATTTCAAAGATTCTACAAAATACCAAATGAACTGATGATTATCTCCAGTTTTTATAAGAGACCTGATCAACTTGGCAACAATGATAATTTAACTTAGTTTAATTTAGGGTTTACCTTTAGTTTGTAAAGCTGATTTTTCATTGGAAAATTACTTGTATTTAATGATCTGTATAGAAACCTCCTTAATTTAGGAGTAGTAAATTTTAACGTAACAGTTGTGCAAAAATTTAACTATTATATGAAGTTTTATGAAGAAACCAAACCAACACTCTTCCTATTCAAAGCCCCACAACCACATGTTTTTCACTTTAAGTCATTACAGTTTTAATGCTTCATCCATTCACATATATGTGTGTATACTAATTTTCACTAAATCATTAGCTTAAACATAAACGTTGATATTTTTCAAATATTCAATGGTAAAATATTTTTATCTTATCATTTCTAAAGAATGAGAATCACTGAGTCTATGATTGTTAGATCTATTTCTCATTTACTATTTTCTCTTAATGCTTAAAAAATCTTCCCTGGTGGCTCAGACAATAAAGCATCTGCCTACAATGTGGGAGAACTGGGTTCAATCCCTGGGTTGGGAAGATGTGCTGGAGAAGTAATGGCAACCCTCTCTAGTCTTCTTGCCTGGAAAATCCCATGGACGGAGGAGCTTGTTAGGCTACAGTCCATGGGGTTGCAAAGAGTTGGACATGACTGAACGACTTAATTTTATTTTTTCTTAATACTTAAAATAAGTCAAAATAACAAAAATAATCATAGGATTTCATGTTAATTAGAGAAAAGAAATATAAAGGAAAACATACTCTAAAATGGACAATCTGACATAAAGTCAGTATTTATCTAGATAATAGACAAAATAGCAAATATTACAATTTAGTAGTGAAGTCATGTCCAACTNGAAACAACTGAGATATTCTTAATTGTTTAATTTTGCTTTTTATTTTGTAGATTTTTTTCTAAATTAAAATACTAACATTCATAACTCCTAAGCTTTATTATTTTATTTGAAAGTTAATTTTAATAACCTTCAAAGTAATATTGAGGGACAACTGTAATTATAACACATGATTTATTTTTACATATTTTATCCAAAAAATTCGCATTCTATGCCAAACTCTCAAAAGCTAACATAGCTACACAACACAAATAAGATACTATTAAATATTTTTCAATTAAATTAAGCCAAGTAACTTTCAAATTTTCACAATATCAATAAAATAGTAGACACAATTTTTGTTTTGGGTTTTGCAAGTTAGTCCCCAAAGAATATGCCCAGCAACACATCCCCATACTGTGTACTTGCTCTATAAATAGTTTCAAGAGTTAAAGTTTGGATTTTCCTCATGTTGATTATCGATTATTCTCATGGCCAGTTTGACCAAAAGAATGTGTTACAAGTGGTAATTTGGATTTCTGAGCTCAGGCGTTTGAAAATACAGCAAGCTTCACTTCCTGTTTTGTGGGATCCAGTTGTCATCCAGTGTGAACCACTAGGAAAAACTACCAAAAAAGAGCCAAGAGGTGAGTGAGAAAGTTTCCAGGCACATGGCCTAAATCAAAGCATTTCATCTTTCCCCAAGGCCTTCCAGCTACACTATCTAAGACTCTAGGCATATGAGAAAAGTCATATTGAATGTTGTAGCCAAGGAGACATTATGTAGAGGAGAGATGAGATGTTATTACTAGACCCAAAGAATTGTAATACATGATAATGTAGTGCTGTTCTAAGCCATGGGATTTTGGAGTAGCTTGTTCTGAAACAATTGACAACTGAAGTAAGAATGAAACACCGACAGCTACAGGTTTATCCAAAGACTAAATTTTATACTATAATTGTGTGTGATATAAGTGAAGGAAGTTGAAAGCCTTGGAAAGCATTGACTGGAAATCATCTCTATTTGTGTAAAGTGAACTTTTCAGTTAACAACTTATTACTATTCACCAACATGCACTGCAATCCAGTAGGAGAGATAGAAAAAAAATTGAATAACTCATGTTAATCCTGCCCCAATGTTTGTCTGAGAGTTACTAGGAGGATAGAGGATGAGAGAGTTGAGTGATAACACTGACTCAATGGACATGAGTTTGAGCAAACTCCAGGAGATGCGATAGGGAAGCCTGGCATGCTGTAGTCCATGGGGTCAAAAAGAGGTGGACATGACTTAGCAACTGGACAACAACAGCTTGAATATCTGGGAGATGTAGAACACTGATCATTAGTTGAATAGTAAATTTACTATTTACTTGAGAAATTTAAAATTACTTTTTGCTTAACATTTTCTCTGCAGGAAATAGACTCATGTTTAATTAAACCCAGAAAAATCTATATTTTTCCATAATTTGAGTTAAGTCATTAATCATTTAAAATACTATATTTACACAATCAGTATTATTTCCATTTTCTTGGTTATTTCTTAGTCTCATTTATATTGTGTTACCGGGCAAAAACTACAGATATAGCTATTGTTCACATGGTTGGATAAAACAGGCTTCATCTTTTTTTTTTTTCTTGTAATTGTTTAATTTTTATTTGGCCTTATATGTCATCCAAAATATTGCATTAGTTATTTGCATATAAAGTATCAAGCATGTATTATTTGGCCCTATTATAAAGAGTAGCAGCAGAAGCTTGCATAAGTTAAATGTAATAAGTAACATTTTATAACAGCTCATTCATAAAATACTAGAATTTCACTTTATCAATATAACTAATGCATTGTATTTCTGAATTTAAATCTGAATTTCAAATTTACTCTCAATTAAGTAACATAAAGTAACATGAAGTAACACAAAGATTGCTTATATTAAATCAACATAACCAAAAAGATAATTGTTATTAACTGCCACTCTCAGTCACTATAGTCCTGTTCGGCTTTTTGCAACACTATGGACTTTTGCTCTGTTCATAGGCTTTTCCTGTCAAGGATACTGGAGTGGGTTGCCATTCCCTTCTCCAGGGGATATTGCTAACCTAGGAAGCAAAATCGGCATCTCCTGTGCCTCCTGCATTGTAGGCAGATTCTTTACCGCTGAGCCACCAAGGAACCCTTTTATTAACTTCAGTCTAAATTTAAAATTTAATATTCTGGGAATAGCCATGGACTTATATATATGTGAATTTCATGAAACTAATAGTACTAATTAGATTCATAGTTATTCATTTCTTTATTCATCCACTTAATAAATTGAGTGCTTTCCATTTCTACACATGGGATAATTGCTAGGGACACCAGGGTGAATGAGTATCTTGTTCTTCTGCAGTGTTTTGGAGTTTCACCCACAAGCACATGGGTGACAGGAATATTAATAGCCAGGGATACTGGGATTATAGGCCCAATATACATGAACTGGGCTCCCCAGGTGGCTCAGTGGTAAAGAATCTGCCTGCCAATGCAGGAGACACAAGAGACATGCATTTGATCCCTGGGTCAAAAAGATTCCCTGAAGGAGAAAATGACAACCCAGTTGTTGTCAAAAATCCAGTGTTCTTGCCTGGAGAATCCCATGGACAGGGGAGCCTGGTGGACTACATACAGTTCACTGGGTCACAAAGAGTCAGACATGACTGAGTGACTGAGCACATACATGAGATTCTCAGCATTATTCACTTTCTCTCAACTATTAGCCACATAACATAACAGAATCTGTGAAAAAAAGCACTAACCTGTGATAATGGTGGATGAAGAAGGTGAGACAGACAGTCTTTTGGCTGAAAATTTTCATTGTGCTCTGATGAATTCAACTGAAATCCAACTGAAATCCAACATCCATTACTCTGGAATCATTGATCTATAAATCTTAGGAAAACTATTTCAGATTAATTTTTAATTGAGTAAAATGATAACTGAGAGAAAAGTATGTTACATGATAATATTTTAAGATATTGGTCACAGAATGCATATTAAAATTTTAAGACTGAGTCAAAAACAGAAGTATAACATTTAGCAAATCATTATTTCATCTTGTATAATGATAAAATCCTATGAAAACTTTAGATAAATATTTGAGTAAGTATTTGATAAGATTTTACTAGAAACAGTAAATTTTAGATTAGACCATAATGTAAACATATATTCTAATTACTTGGATACATATAGGTTAATGGGCTTCCCTGGTGGCTCAGCTTGTAAAGAATCTGCCTGCAATGCAAGAGATCCCAGTTCAATTCCTGGGTAAGGAAGATTCCCCTGGCAAAGGGATAGACTACTTACTCCAGTATTTTCGGGATTCCTTCATGGCTCGGTTGGCAAAGACCCTGCGTGCATTGTAGGAGACCTGGGTTTGATCTCTGGGTCAGGAAGATCCCCAGGAGGAAGGCATGGCAACCCACTCCAGTATATTTGCCTGGAGAATCCTCACTGACAGAAGAGTCTGGCAGGCTACAGTCCATGGCATTGCAAAGAGTTGGATACTACTAAGCACAAACAAAATACATGTGCAAAGAGAAGTTTAAAAACATTAGCATGTTGCATTTATAAAACTCATTTTAAACTTTATTGAGTACATCACATGTAAACTTACATGAAACTTTTTTTTTTTGAGTTGGGACCTGTAGATTTAACCTTTAAGTTTATAACTTTAACCTTAACTTTTTTATCCTTATGGAAGAAAGTGAATAGTAACTAATGACCCCCTTGATGAGAGTGAAAGAGGAGAATGAAAAAGCTGGCTTAAAACCCAACATTCAAAAAACTAAGATCATTGCACCCAGTCTCATCACTCCATGGCAAATAAATAGAACAACAATGGAAACAGTGAGAAACTTTATTTTCCTGAGCTCCAAATTCATTGCAGATGGTGAGTGCAACCATGAGATTAAAAGATGCTTGTTCCTTGGAAAAAAAGCTATGACCAAACCTAGACAGCATATTAAAAAGCAGAGACATTATTTTGCCAGCAAAGGTCCATCTTGTCAAAGCTATGGTTTTTCCAGTAGTCATGTATGGATGTGAGAGTTGGACAATAAAGAAAACTGAGCACCAAAGAATTTATACTTTTGAACTGTGGTTCTGGAAAAGACTCTTTGATCTCCAGGAGATCGAATTAGGCAGTCCTAAAGGAAATCTGTCCTGGATATTCATTGGAAGGACTGATGCTGAGGCTGAAACTCCAATACTTTGGCCTCTGATATGAAGAACTGACACTGGAAAAAACCCTAATGCTGAGAAAAATTGAAGGAAGGAGGAGAAGGGGATGACAGAGGATAAGATGGTTGGATGGAATCACTGACTTGATGGACATGAGTTTGAGCAAGGTGTTGGGAGGCCTGGCGCGCTGTAGTTCTTAGGGTCACAAAGAGTCAAACACGACTGAGTGATTGAAGTGAACTGAACTCAAGAATCTTTGATAAATAACTAAATAGCTAAACCAGGACACTTTTACAAAAATATCTTTAGACCTATGTCTAGTTCCAAAATATCATCACATATTGAGTAGCACAAAGTATCATCACATATTGAGTAGCACAAAGTATCATCACAATATAACTTCTGAGTCTTTTATAACCCCACAACAATAATTATTTCAAGGGCAAATATGTGATTACCCCCACAAAATACTGGAATATTCAAATTAAAATTTTAAACTTAAATTTTTCATATGTATTTAAGATAATTTGGGGTCAGCTTCATATGTTTTGTTCTTTCCCAAATTTCTTCATATCATTTCATTTTGAGGGGGAAAAATCTATTTACTACAGCATTGTATATGGATGATCAGTAGAATATTTCCACTAGTGCAGATGATCTAAAATATTCAGATTATCTGAAGCTGATCATGCTTATCTT
This sequence comes from Neotragus pygmaeus, assembly GCA_006410875.1. Lineage (NCBI taxonomy): Eukaryota > Metazoa > Chordata > Mammalia > Artiodactyla > Bovidae > Neotragus > Neotragus pygmaeus. The sequence continues at coordinate 35,642 of SJYV01036570.1, forward strand.
CTGTTTCCTCACTGTGGAAAGCTTAGGCATTTCACTTCTATATATTTACAAGATACTGCTCATTTCACTATCTTTTTCCCCTCGTGTTCAGTATCTTCTCCTGTATTTTAGATTTCAAAGTCAAATCCTGACTGTTGAATCTATTTTCGGGCAGGAATAAAGACACAGACATAAAGAGCCACTTATGGACATAGTAGAAGGAGGAATGAATTGAGGGAGTAGCATTGACATATATCCATTGTCATGTGTAAGATAGATAGCTAGTAGGAAGCTACTGTATAACACAGGGAACTCATCTCGGTGCTCTGTGATGACCTAGAGGGGTGGGGTGGAGGGGTGGAAGGGAAGTTCAAGAAGGAGAGGAGATATGTATACTTATAGCCAACATGTTGTACCACAGAAATCAACACAACATTGTAACGCAAATATCCTTCAGTTAAAATTAAAAATAAACATGGATACTTGCTTCATTAGCAAAATCTGAACTTTTAAAATCAAAATCTAAAGGTTTCAAATTAAGTAGTAAAAATTAAAAAATAAAATATCAGTGAAAATTTTTCCTGTCCATAGAAAAGGTCTCAGGACATAAATAAGAATAAAAGGCAGTTCAGTGTCCATATTATAGAGATTTAATATACCATGGCCCTTATTTTATTGTGTCAATATACTTTTGTCACCGCCTGTTTTCTTTTCAGACAGACACAACCACTTACAGAAGGCAAGATATGCCTGGTGTGTCATTCTTTTGTTTTGTTGTTCAGTCACTTAGTCATGTCTGACTCTTCCCAACCTCAAGGACTGCAGCACACCAGGCTTCCCTGTTCCTCACCATCTCCCAGAGTTTGCCCAAATTCATGTCCATTGTATCAGTTATATCATCCAGTCATCTCATCCTCTTCTCCTTTTGCTTTCAATTTTTGCCAGCTCAATTAATCATTTTGTTAAAGGACTATTTGTAAGTATTTTTTAGAAACCTAGATACTTTTGTATATTACAGCATGTTTTTTACTAACAAAGTTTTAAAATAAATTATTAGTTCATAAAATTTTCTTCTTATGTAATTTAAAACAACTTTTACAGGACTTGCCTCAGAAAACAAAAATGCAATTAATTAGAGACTTAAAGAAGATGGCTGGATGGCATCACTGACTCTATGGACGTGAGTCTGAGTGAACTCCGGGAGTTGATGATGGACAGGGAGGCCTGGCGTGCTGCGATTCACGGGGTCGCAAGGAGTCGGACATGAATGAGCAACTGAATTGAACTGAATAGAAAGAAGCAATCTAGTATTTGAAAACTATGTTTCTTTTTAAGAAGGATACATTTTGTATTACCTCTGTCACCTGCCAACACCTTGGTAGTTTTTCACCAATGAATTAACAGTCACTTACAGAGCAAGAACAGGAAAGAGACTGTTAATGACTGAAAAGTACTTCATCTTCAATGCTTCAAACTTTTCATCTAACAATTCACATTTGAAAGGGTTAACCACAGTGGCACTAGTAACTGTTAATGTCTAAGTTTGTTGCTTTTTTTTTTTCCTTTTGCACGTGTGTGTTCAGTCACTCAGTCATGCCCAACTCATTGTAAGCCTGTGTATTGTAGCCCACTGGGCTCCTCTGTCCATGGAATTTTCCAGGCAAGAATACTGGAGTTGGTTGTCATTTCCTCATTCAGGATATCTTCCTAACCCAGGGATCGAATCAGCGTCTCCTACATCTCCTGCATTTGCTGCCGCTGCTGCTAAGTAGCTTCAGTCGTGTCCGAGTCTTTGAGACCCCATAGACGGCAGCCCACCCGGCTCCCCCGTCCCTGGGATTCTCCAGGCAAGAACACTGGAGTGGGTTGCCATTTCCTTCTCCAACGCATGAAAGTGAAAAGCGAAAGTGAAGTCCGACTCTTAGAGACCCCATGGACTGCAGCCTACCAGGCTCCTCCCTCCATGGGAGTTTCCAGGCAAGAGTACTGGAGTGGGTTGTCACTGCCTTTTCCTCCTGCGTTCGCAGGCGGGTTCTTTACCACTGAGCCATCTGAGAAATCTTTTTCCTTTTTAGTAAGATAATAAATAGAGATAAGTAAATGTTTTCACTTTATATGCTTTCAGAATTTTTTTCTAATGTAAAAAATAGTTGCCTTGGACATGAAAAAGTAAATGTTGAGAACATAATACATATAACTTATTTTATATATATATTTGTTTATGGCATTGAATTTATTTTTATCAACAAATAATTTGTCTTATGCCTCTCAATTTTAACATCCATCTTAAATATTGAAATTTAAATAACCCACCAAATCACAACTTAATTATAAATATATTAAAAACTTTAACATCATAGCTCTCGTTAAAAAATGTATGTGTATACAATGTGCATGTGTGTAGGATTTTGGTACAGCTTCTCCAGAATATACGGACTGTGGAAGATTCATATCCTCCTCTATCCCTGACCTAAACTCATCACAGCGCTAAACCCGAAATAGACCCATGAGACAGACAGAGTGAAATCCAGAGCAGTCAGATTATTTTTTAAGACATCTGTCGTATTAAGAGATCTCCCTGGTAGTGCAGATGGTAAAGCATCTGCCTACAATGAGGGAGACCCAGGTTGAATCCCTGGGTCTGGAAGATCCCCTGAAGAAGGAAATGGCAACCCACTCCAGTACTTTTGCCTAGAAAATCCCATGGATGGAGGAGCATGGTAGACTACAGTCCATGGGGTCGCAAAGAATCAAACATGACTGAGCTTAAGTCACTCCTCTGCTCAAAATGACTTCAGGCCTATTTAATTAGGATAAAAACCAGAATCCATACAATGGCTTATGTACTCAATTGCCTTTATATCTCCCTGAAGAAAAAAAAAATGCCATTTGCAGGATGAGCCCAGAGATTATCATAACAAGTGAAGTAAACCAGACAGAGAAATTCAAATATCACATAATATCACTTATACATGGAACAACAACAACAAAAAGATACAAATTAACTTATTTACAAAACAGGCTTAGTATGGACATAGGAAACAAATTTATGGTTACCACAGGGGAAAGTAGGAGGAAGGATAAACTNATTCAAATATCACATAATATCACTTATACATGGAACAACAACAACAAAAAGATACAAATTAACTTATTTACAAAACAGGCTTAGTATGGACATAGGAAACAAATTTATGGTTACCACAGGGGAAAGTAGGAGGAAGGATAAACTGGGAGATTGAGATAAACATGTATACTCTACTCTATGTAAAATAGATAACAAGGATTTGCTGTATAACACAGGAAACTCTATTCAAATATTGTGTAGTAACCTATAAATGAAAAGAATCTGACTATATATATGTATATATAATGGAATCATTGTGCTGTACACCTGAAAATAACTTAATATGTAAGTCAACTATACATCAAAAAAGCCAACATCTCATCTAATAAAGAATAAATGCTTAACAGAAGCAGCTGCATAAGGAAGACAAAAGTGCCTTCACCACATTTTAACAATGTAGATTCCCTTACTCATGTGGAACACCATATGTATCATTTAGGGAATTCTCTTAATATATGTTGTAAAAATTCATAGCGAGTCCTAAGATCTGTTGACTGAGGTTACCACATATGTATCTCATTCTCTTTTTCCTGAGTATTTTAGCTGGCACATCAATAGCTGATCATTTGTTAAGAATTAGCAGTAATTTTTTGTAGTATCACCTTTTAGGAAATATATTTGATATCAAATCTTGAATATACATCTACTTAAAAAATGTAATGAAAAAAAAAATGTGACTTTTACTTGCATTTCACCATATTTGCCACCAACAGTGAAAATAGAAAATCAATTGACTGTATTTCCATTCCTGCCACTTGTTTAAAACATCTAAGGCTGTTATATATCCATATAAACAAATGTCATATTTGACTAAGGTTTTTCCTGTGGTCATGTATGGATGTGAGAGTTGCACTGTGAAGAAGGCTGAGCACCNACATAAATCCGACATCCTCTTTGATAGGTACTGCTATTTGTCTTCATTTCAAACAAAAAAAATCTGCACATCTGGGAAGCCAAGAAGGCCCTGTCCAGTTTATTTATCACATTCAAGTTTATTTAGGTGAATTTTGTGCCTCTCCTAATGATTCCTTAGGATCATTTGAAGACAGGGCTCTTAGCAAAGAGAAAACATAAGACTGGAGGGATCAGCTGGATGTATGAAAATCAATATTGTTATTAAATAAAAATCTATCATATAGAAACCTGTGCTTGATGATCAAGAATTGTGTGCCTAAGACATGCAGAAAACAAGATGCTTTGCACACATATCTTCTGGTGCAGAGTCAAAATGTACCAGCTAAGAAAACAAAGTGATTAGGATTCTATAACAGCAAAAGGAACTCTATATCATGTATTGGAATCTATAACATTTGTGACATGTTTTTAAAATCAGTTGTAAAAAGTGAACCTCCATCTGTACACCTATCACTCCTTAAATTCCCCTCAAATCTTCTAATAGTTGAAATATCCCTGCCACCATTCCTCTGGAATGAGGATGAAATGATCACACCAGATTCAGTGGTCTGATGCCAATTCTAATGCACCAGCTTAATCAGGAAAGTGCTGATATATTTGTTCTCTCATCACATTATCTGCTTGCAGCTCTCTTCAAGGCATCACTGATTCCGTAAAATATTATATCCTGCATTGCCCACAGACAGCTTTCTGCTATTTGGATCAAGGGAGAGATGAATTTCAGCAAATCAAACATAGTATCTGATACAGACAATGTCTGCACACTTCTGGCTACTTGGTGGGGGAGGGGGGAGTTGAAGGCTTCATCACACTGGATACCCAACTCTGCAATGATGGTGAGTAAATACCTGAACCAGGGATGAAGGTTTCCACTTGAGAAGGAAGCATCTGACACAAGCTCAACAATGAGAATCTCATGAGGGTCAAAATTCAAAATGTTTTGACTGCCAATCTATCACTCATGGTGTCATAAAGAGTCAGACAATGAGCTACTGAGCAACTGAACAACAACTATGTCACTCACTACTAGTGAGGAGCAGAATATAATATCAATATTAGGATTGGAATGGACTGACGCTAAGGCTGAAGCTCCAATACTTTGGTTACCTAATGTGAACAGCCACTTCATTGGAAAAGACCCTGATACTAGGAAAGATTGAGGGCAGGAGGAGAAGAGGGGCAGCAGAGGGTGAGATGGTTGGACAGCATCATCGACTCAATGAACATGAGTTTGAGCAAGCTCCAGAGGATAGTGAAGGACAGGGAACCTGGTGCACTGCAGTCCATGGGGTCACAGTTGGACATGACTTGGCGACTGAACAGCAACAAACAAGTATTATTATTAGATTAATATAAGGATTTATTGACAGCTATGTGCCAGCTGCTTTGCTAAAAACTTTGCATGTGTCACCGTATCCTCAAAATAACCCCAAACAGCTGTACTGTTATTTTGCTCACTTCTGGCACAGAGAAATTAAGTAACTCACCCAAGACCTTAAACAGTGAGTGACAGAATCAAAATGAGGACCCAGGCAGCCTGACCTCCAGAGCCACATTCAGTGCATACATGTCCTGATAAGTAAGGCAAGGATTCTGTCTTCAAGCCACTTGCACCATAAATGGGGACTGGCGGGGGGAGACAGATAAAACAACATTGGCAAAAGCCCTCATAGTGAGACCCTCACTTCTGATAGATTTTTTTTTAAAAAAGACAGGATTTAACTCTCTGGTGAAGCTGTTAACACAAATTAGACAATAGATGCAATACACTGCACTTTGGACAATGCGGATTTTGGTCCCAGGGAATTGGGAAATGAACAAGGTGAGCTCTATGATTGTCTGAACACTACATGTGCTCTGGAGCCTGGCAGACTTCTTGGATGAAGAGACAGAGCTGCGAATCCAGGGAGACAAATGCAGCCAGTGGTTGCAAGCCAGAGTTCCAGAGAGGAGAGAAATGTAGAGGAGCCCCAGGGATCTGAAGAAGCCCCTAGCATTCAGCCAAGTACTAATGAGTGCACAGGTAAGGGGAAACCGCCCAAGGCCAGGGATTAAAATGATCCAAAATGATTAGAGCAAACTGTGTGCCATGCTCACACAGGGCCAGGCATAATGTCTGTTCCCACCATCCAAGAATCTTTCAGTCTCAAGGAGAATTGAGTAGACTACTTGAGAAGGATTTGCCCTCATAGTGGGGAATAATTAACCCTAGTATGAGGGTTGCTTCTGTCCCTCCAAACAAATCTTAACAGTAAGATCCTAAAGTACCATACTCTTTGAAAATAATTAATTGCAGGGACTTACCTCATGGTTCAGTGGTTAAGAATCGGCCTGCCAATGCAGGGCACACAGGTTTGATTCCTTGTCTGGGAAGATCCCACATGCCATGGAATGTGGGACTAAGCCTGTAAGCCACAACTACTGAGCCCAAGCACAGTACTGGAGCCCACACTCCCTAGAGCTCATGTTCCACAACAAGAAAATGCCACCATAATGAGAAGTCCATGCACCACAACTAGAGAGTAGGCCCCAGTAGTTGCAATCAGGGAAAGCCAGAACACAGCAAAGAAGACCCAGCATAGCCACACACACACAAAAAAAAAATAATTTAAAAATAATTAACCACCTCCCAGAGCAAAGTTCAATAATATTTGTAGGGAAATTAAAATATCCTGTAACCAAGACTAAAGCCACAATGTCCAGCATTCAATCAAAGCAAACAAAAAGGAAAACACAACCATGAGGAAGATAACATTGATCAACTGATCACACTGAAACTACCACAAATCTTCAAATTGGCAGATGTGGATGTTAAAAAAGCTACTATAACTCTGTAGGAGTGGAGGCAGGGGGAGGGGGGGAGTAGAAAAATTATTTAAAGAGATGACACTTGAAACTTTTCCAAATTCAGGGAAGACTATAGATCCAAAGATCCAAGAAGTTCAACAAACCCCAAGTACATGCTAAAGAAATCTCATCTGACACATCATAATCAAATTGCTGAAAACCAGAGATAGAGAGAAAATCTTAAAAATACAGCCAGAGGAAAAAAGGATACCTTATGGAAAGAAAAATAAAGACTGAGATGAATACTGGTTACTCACCAGAAACAATGCAAGTGAGAAGGCAGAGAAGCAACGTCTCTAAAATACTGAGACTAAAAGCCCTGACAACCTAGAATTCTATACCCACAAAAGATGTCTTTCAAAAATAACAAAATAAAGATCTTCTCAGATGTACAAAGTCTGAAATAATCCATCACCAGCAGAACTGGAAATGTTTAAACTACAGGAAATGTTTAAGGATCTCCTTCAGGAAAAAGGAAAATGATTCCAGATGGAAATCTAGCCCCAAATAAAGGAATTAACAGTCTTGGAAATGGTAACTATATGGGCAAAGATACAAGATTATTTTATTATTACTTACAGCTCCTTNCTTGGACTGCAAGGAGATCCAACGAGTCCATTCTGAAGGAGACCAACCCTGGGATTTCTTTGGAAGGAAAGATGCTGAAGCTGAAACTCCAGTACTTTGGCCACCTCATGCGAAGAGTTGACTCACTGGAAAATACTTTGATGCTGGGAGGGATTGGGGGCAGGAGGAGAAAGGGACGACGGAGGATGAGATGGCTGGATGGCATCACAGACTCGATGGATGCGAGTCTGAGTGAACTCCGAGAGATGGTGATGAACAGGGAGGCCTGGCGTGCTGTGATTCATGGGGTCTCAGAGAGTCGGACACAACTAAATGACTGAAATGAACAGAACTATGTTGAATTACAGCAACTTTCCAGCTGTTGAGCAACGTGCCTGTGCGTGTTTGCTAAGTTGCATCAATCATGTCCAGCTCTTTGCTACCCTATGAACTATAGCTCACCAGGCACATCTGTCTATGGGATTCTCCAGGCAAGTTATTGGAATGGATTGCCATTTCCTCTTCCAGGGTATCTTCTCGACCAAAGGACTGAACCCGCGTCTCTTGTCTCTCCTGCATCGGAAGGCAGATTCACCACTAGCACCACCTTGGAAGACTGAAGAGCAGCTCTCCCGTTCCCTTGTTCCCTTACATCCTGCTCCTGGGATCCATAATTCTGTTCCCTGCTTTAAGAATTTAGCTATTTTAGATAAATTATATCAGTGAAGTCAAGCAGTATTTGTCCTTCTGTGACTGTTAAAATAATGTCTTCCAGATTCATACATGTTGTCATATTTCACAGGATATTCTTCTTTATACAAGGCTTAATAATATTTCATTACATGTATATACCACATTTTCTTTGTCCTTTCATAGGCTGATGGACATTTTGGTTCTTTCCATGTCTTAGCTACTGTGAACAATGCAGAAATAGGGAAGTGCAAATATTAAGATTTTGATTTTAATTCTTTGGGACAAGTACCCAAAATTGGGATTGCTAGATCATATAGTAGTTGTATTTGTAATTTACTGAGGAACTTCCATACTATATTCTGTAACAGGTGAACCAATTTCCACTGGTAAACAAGGGTTCTAATTTCTCCACCTTACCAGTAACTTGTTTTTTTTTTTTTTCCCCGATATATGGAGATTTTGTTAAAAACAAGAATATCATATGAGAGAAGCAGATGAAAGAAAGAAAGAGGGAGAGAAAGAACGAAATCAGAATTCAGTTGGTGGATATTCAGGGAGTCTTAAGTTAGAGTTCTGTTGCCAAGAGAATTGAATTGAGGTCATGAGGGTCTTCTCCATCACTGTGCTGTGCTAAGTCATTTCAGTCATATCTGAGACTCTCTGCAACTCCACGGACTGTAGCCAACCAGGCTCCTCTGTCCAAGGGATTCTCCAGGAAAGAAAACTGGAGTGGGTAGCCATTCCCTTCTCCAGGAGATCTTCCCAACCCAAGGATTGAAACCAGATCTCTTCACATTGCAGGTGGATTCTTTATTGTCTGAGCCACCAGGGAATTTGTTATTCTATTAAAATAATTTGAACTTCTGAGTTTAATTGTAAAATGGCAGTCTCCAAAATTGTAGTTGTTTAAACAGAGAAATATTTTTAATGCTATACATTAACTGTATCATGTTCCTTTAGACTCAGTCAATATACATTTTGACATAAATGCATTATTCTCCTTAAAATATACAATAAATCTGTTACATTTTACCTAAAATGATATATTTTATATACAGTATTATACATTATATTGTGATGTGGTTTATGTATCCCAAACTATACTATTGATTGCACAACAAATGTTTCTTCTGGGAATAACACTATAACAGAGATAAAAGCACAGTAATCTTTGTATCAAGGCAACTTAGAGCTACTAAGGCCAAGAAAATTTAAGGAGATAAATTCAAAGAAGGGAAAAATCCAACAGAACAAAAAGCTGATGCTTTAACCTTTATTTTCTTCAGGGCCTTGGCTGACTTCTAGACCCAAGATAATAGTCTGAAGATCAGGATAGGGAGAGAATAATGAGAAACTAGTAAAAGATACCAAAGCTCAGTTGGTTCTCCTTAAGATATCTTTTGAACTCTGAACCTGCACAAGACAGGAGGCTAGTTATTCAAGCAATGAGGAGGTTGGGGCAGCTGCATACTACTGAAAAGATAAAGATTAGGATTATGGAGCTTCCAAGAGGAGAGACATGGTGAACTCTTAGAAATCTGCTTGAGTGTCCCTGCAGAACTGTGCCCTGAGAGTATAATGATGAAATTGCAAGCCAGCTGCTCTTCTGTCGCATTGCTAATTGGCTTTAGCTATTTGGGTTCCCTTCTGTTAGCCTCCAGTTCTTCTTCAGTGCCTCACAACAATAAAGAATCTGCTGCAGATATATTCCTAAGTATTTCATTCTTTTCGTTGCAATTGTGAATGGAATTTTTCCCTTAATTTCTTTTTCTACTTTCTCATTATTAGTGTATAGGAATGCACTGATGAAAGAAATCAAAAAAGACACTAGTAGATGGAGAAATATACCATATTCATGGATAAGAAGAATCAATATAGTGAAAATGAGTATACTACCCAAAGCAATCTACAGATTCAATGCAATCCCTATCAAGCTATCAGCAGTGCTTTTCACAGAACTAGAACCAATAATTTCAAAATTTGTATGGAAACACAAAAAACCTCGAATAGCCAAATCAATCTCGAGAAAGAAGAATGGAACAGGAGGAATCAACCTGCCTGACTTCAGGCTCTACTACAAAGCCACAGTCATCAAGACAGTTTGGTACTGGCACAAAGACAGAAATATAGATCAATGGAACAAAATAGAAAGCCCAGAGATAAATCTACACACCTATGGACACCTTATCTTCAACAAAGGAGGCAAGAATATACAATGGAGTAAAGACAATCTCTTTAACAAGTGGTGCTGGGAAAACTGGTCAACCACTTGTAAAAGAATGAAACTAGATCACTTTCTAA
>SJYV01036573.1:0-38682 GCA_006410875.1 Neotragus pygmaeus
GGGGAAGAGGGCAGTCCACGTTCCTTTCAAAGGCCTTTCTCTTCACTCTCTCACTGAAGAGTTGTAAAGACTGAACAGGTGTGGGGAAGGGAACCTGGCCTGGGCAGATCGGTTAACTCCACCGGGATGAGCAGTCAGAGCTGAAAGTACAACTGAATTCAACTACTTTGGTCATAAGATATTAAAAGCTGCATTAAGAGCCAAAACATAAGACAAGTGCACAGGCAATTTCCTAACCCAAGGGCTCTCTGTCTGGGACTGTGTTAAAGGGAATGTACATCACGTTGGCCGTCATTCACAGACACTTCTCAGAAGGCGAGCACCTGAACAACAGGTTAAAGAACAGAGGTTCCTGACGCTGAGATGCAGGAAGAAGTACTGAGGTTGGAAGTGGAGGTTAGGATTTAAGGAAGACATGATTAAACAGAAAGGGACATCCATCCTAACAAAGAAGAGACTCTGGAGCCCGGCAGAACGTCCCTTAATAAAGCCAGGCTACCGGCTGCCACAATGGACGCCTGGATGGTGTGATTTTCCAGGAAGCTTTGTGGACAAAAGAGGCTTAAACCTAATTAAAAAGAAAAAAGAAGCTCATTAATGATTTTAGAGATAAGGAAGCAAATAATGAGAAGTTAGACAGACAAAAATTAAGGGAGCATAGTGAAATAAAGATAAACACAGCAATGCTCTGGGAAGATAAGAAGCAAACAGCTTGGTGCAGAGTCGGGGGAGCCATTAAGGGTAGTGGGGAGGAGCAGTGACAGATGGGCTGGTACCGCTGATGGGCTCCAGGAAGTCTTTGCTTCAGAATTCCTAAAAGGAGTTGCCTCTGAGGAACGTCTCTTAATGAGAGATTTCTAATGAGAAAGTGCAACGTTCAGAACAAATGGTTGTGGGAGGCCAGTCCTGGACAGATTCAACCCACAGGCTCAGTGGGCTCAGGGTGTGGGCACTTCGTGCTCTGCTTCATACCATCCTCCTAAGTCCCTCTTCTTTAGTCCTGCAGTGTGACTGTGGAAATGAGACTGCCAACTGTGAAACAGCTCAGAAACTCAGTCCCCTGCTCCCTCAACTGCCTTTCTTTCTGCCCCGCCCCATCACCCCATCCTCATCACCACCCCAGATCCATTTTTTCTCCCCCTCCCTGGGACAGAACCACAAGCCTCTTACTTCCTACTGTGGGATGCTAATCGAAAAAGCCACAGTGGCAATTAGGTGTTTCTAACACAAAAATCTCTTTTTTAATAGAAAGAGGATGAGCAAATAACTTTCATGCCATCTGCAATATCCACAGAATGAGAAAAACTTGAGTTATGGGTAAAAAAGTAGAAGCGTTTCTTCTGTGAACAAGGGAATCCTGATAATGTGCCTTGAATTTCCATTTAAAAGGAAATAAATGTCTATGAGTTCAGAGGATCAAGCATTTTTGAACTTAAGCATAATATTGTAGATATCAGAGCACTGGCAATAAAATTACCAGAAAATTATCCATTTTGACTTGTATATGGAGGTTCTGTCAATTAAAAAATATTTTATCTTGCAGTTAAAATGTTTCAATGAATCACGATCACAGTTTTTTCGGCCACAATGCCAGCCAGTAAAATAAAAAATAACTCTACCAAAACGTGTCACTACTTACTATGGGAAGGCCAAATTCCAAAACAAACAACTGGCTATGTTGAACCCATTCACAGGCAGCAAAGGGATCTATATAGGACTGAGCTACAGTCAAGATGCAGATCCTGGTTGACACCATGGGTGTTTCTGATCAATCAAATATTGTGCTGCAATCAGCACATCATTCCAATGAACCCAAGAGGAAAACAACCCCAGAATTTTCTTTCAAGAAGCATTAATTTCTTTGCATTGACATATGAGAACTGAATAAATGTAAGATGTGACTTTGTAAACACAACGTGGACAAGCACATAGCCCTTTAATTAATTACCTTTATTGACTATACCTTTCCTAAGTGCCCACAGTATACCATGCCCTGAAAGAGGTTCCTGCTTTCTAAGAGCTGAAAGTCTGGGAGAGAAAGGTGGGCCCACAGGCTGGTCAGTGCATGGAATGGCCCTGAGGCCATTTGTGTGTGCACAGTGGTCCCCAGGCAAGGAAGTAGTGGCTCCACCTTGGATAGGGGAGAGGGAAGCCTTGGGGGATCTTACCAGATCCATGGGGCCACCTGGTCAACAGACCGCAAAAGAGCCTTCTACAAAGAAGTTGGTGATTTTAAAAACTCAACCAAAAAATTTTTTAAAATGAAAATCCAGTCAAAACAAGTTATTTCTGATTTTTTATCTGTGCCCGCCAAACTTCTGATGTTTAACATAGAAATGAGCAGGTTCTGTGTTAAGGGTGTTTATTACAAGGCATATATCAAATCTGATGGAAATATAAGCAGCAGAAAAACTGAAGCATCTTAAGTTATTCTCTAAAAAAANAACAATCAGGATGATGCTGGTCAGAGAATCACATGACCAGTTTCAAGATGACTGTCAGAGCTGACTGCTGTTTCGGTCTGGAGTCCCTTCATTTTCCCTATACACTCCGGAAACTCCCCATTTAAAAACTCTTGTCCTCAATTGTCAGTGGGGAGTGGGCCTTTGGACATGTGGACCTTCTTCAACAGTTGCTGGTATCCAAAATAAAGCAAACTTCCTTTTGACCAACCTTGCCTCTGGACTACTGGCTTTCAAGTGTTGAGCAGCCAGATCTGACTTTCCATTAACACTACCTGGGGAAAATTAGCCTGTGCACCCAAAGAAATTTATGAGCTTGAATCTTAGAAACATGCAGCATTTACCCACTGACTACTTTGAGACGTACCCCTGAAACACAGGAGTAGGAGAAAAAACCTCGGCTAACTTCCGATAAAGGGACACCAGAAATCATATTCACATGAATGAACATACTGATGTTGAAGCTGAAGCTCCAATACTTTGGCCACCTGATGTGAAGAGTTGACTCATTAGGAGAGATCCTGATGCTGGGAAAGATTGAAGGCAGGAGGAAAATGGGACGACAGAGGACAAGATGATTGGAATGGGATCACTGATTCAATGGACATGAGTTTGAGCAAGCTCTGGGGCATGGTGAAGGACAGGGAGTCCTGGCATGCTGCAGTCCATGGGGTCACANTGGGAAAGATTGAAGGCAGGAGGAAAATGGGACGACAGAGGACAAGATGATTGGAATGGGATCACTGATTCAATGGACATGAGTTTGAGCAAGCTCTGGGGCATGGTGAAGGACAGGGAGTCCTGGCATGCTGCAGTCCATGGGGTCACAAAGAGTTTGGCATGACTGAGCGACTGAACAACAACAACACAATGAGCATGTATCTTTTCCAGTTAGTGTCAAGTCTGGTTCTACAAGCAGGGTTTCTGAAAGCGCGATGTGGCAGGAGAATGAGAAACAGGACACGAGTTCAGTGAAAGGCGAGGATCAGGGGACCAAGACCGCTCCAAGGGGAAGGTGCCAAAACTGAATCCATGCCAGCTTTACTATACTCTCAGCCATGAAGGAAAAATGTGCAGGGAGGTAAGCTGTAACTCATGTGGCCTTCAGAGCCAAAGAACAAAGTGATCATTAACCATTAAGTAACCAAGAAACAGTAATCAATGACAAATTAGTAATTAAGACTAATATTCTTATCTATAGATTTTCCTTCTGATATGTAAAACATGTGACTTTGAGACTCTAGTCGGGAAACAGTCTGGGGTCTGTTTTCTGACCCCAGGATCGTATCGTGTTTTCAAGATTATGAACTGTTCCTCTGGGCTTATTCCATGAGTCTCATGCCTTGAAGCATCCAGTTTATCAATAATTATAAATTCCTTCTGTGGCCCTTGCTGGGGCCTGCTTTTCTTCTATTCTTCCTGTCTCCTACAAGTTAGTGTTTTTGTTTTGTTAGTGTTTCCAGAAGTAGGAAAAGAAAAAGAAAACAAAAAACTATTTTTTAGGTAACACTGACTTAGTCGGTTTGGGCTGCTATAACAGAATGCCATAGACTGAGTGGCTTATAAACACCAGAAATTTATTTCCCACAGTTCTGAAATCTGGAAAGTCCAAGATCACAATGCTGGTAGATTAAGTGTCTGATGAGGATCCCCTTGCTGAATTATACTCTTTTGCTATACCTTCACATGGTGAATGGGCAGGGGAGCTCCCTGAGGGGGCCTTTTTTTTATATGGGTCTCAATCCCATTCATTGCAGGCTCCATTCTCATGAACTAATCACCTTCTAGAGGTCACACCTTCAAATATTATCACATTGGAGATTAAATTTCAAAATATCAGTTGTGAGGGACAGAAATAGTCAATCTATGGCACACTCAAATCAAGAAAAATCACCCATTAAATAATGTGGTGGATTGTGAGGGGAAAAAAAAAAAAAAGTTTTTACAGTGCCTCAAATCAAGGAATGGGATCTCTCTAAAAGTCCACTGAATGTGAATTTAGACATGTGACTTGAGTTGGTCAATGGGACATTTGTAAACGTGATGGGAACAGAGGCTTGAAAAGTGCTTATGCATAAGGTTGTGTCCTCTGGTTGCTTTTAGAACCCAGCTACATATAAAGAAACTAGACTCGCTGTTAGTGAATTCAGAGATAGAAGCCCGTCCTGAAAAGAAGACTGAATGTAGGTTTTTCTAATAGAGTGGGCTAAATCTGATACATGGAAAGTCACAGAGTTTTTAAGAGAGTTATATTGACAGGGACTTAAAAGAGACTGAGACAGTTTAAAATTAAAAGACTTCTATCTCTACCTTTTTATAAGTAGGGAAAGGGCTACAAAACTATTCAGTTAAACACATAGCCATTTCATTTAGAAAAGGAAAATGTCTCAGAAGACAGAGCCAAAGTCCCCGAGATCATAGCTACAGAGAAGAGTGGACTAGAGAGTCACTGCCAGAGGGCAGAACATTCTCTGTTCCTAGAGTAAGGGGAGCTCGCAGCATATGTCCATCTGAATTCTAAAATTGCTATTGATCAGTACCATTTGTTTACTGTAGTTATTTTCACCTTGGCTCACAGTCCATGGAGTCGGACATGACTGAATGCAGCACATAACACATTGCTATTGTTTGGTGTGTCTTTTTAGTTTTGAAGTCTCTGAATCAAGAGGAACTGCATCCAGGTATCCTTGCTTGTATTCACAAATGATGCAAATCACATGATATTAGACTTGAGCCTGATGCTGTAAGTGAAAGATAATTTTGGAAGTTCTGGGAAGGTTGAGGATACTTTGCATGTGGGGAGAATGAAATAATTATAACCGGAGGGTGGACGGGGTAAAAGGGGAGAATAAAAAATGGTAGAAGGGGAGAATAAAAAAGCCACAGTATTTTTCAGCATTTCCCATAAAGAAGTAGAGTCTATTTTTCCACTTCTTGCATCTGGACGTGGCTATTTGACTTGCTTTGGCTAAGGGACATTAGAAAGTGAAAGTGAAGTCACTCAGTCGTGTCTGACTCTTTGCGACCCCATGGACTGTAGCCTATCAGGCTCCTCCATTCATGGGATTTTCCAGGCAAGAGTGCTGGAGTGAATTGCCATTTCCTTCTACAGGGGATCTTCCCAACCCANGAAAGTGAAGTCACTCAGTCGTGTCTGACTCTTTGCGACCCCATGGACTGTAGCCTATCAGGCTCCTCCATTCATGGGATTTTCCAGGCAAGAGTGCTGGAGTGAATTGCCATTTCCTTCTACAGGGGATCTTCCCAACCCAGGAATCAAACCTGGGTCTCCCGCATTGCAGGCAGACGCTTTACCATTTGAGCCACCAGGGAAGCCCTAAGGGACATTAGTAGGTGTAATAGAAACAGAGGTTTGGGATGAGTGTGAACATTTGAGCTTGCTTTCCTGCTGCTTTTCTAATATAGTCATCATGTGTAAGTTTTGGCTAGCCTTCTAGATGATGAAAGCTATGTGGCCTGATGCCCCTACTAACTTAGGCAACAGCCAGACATATGAATGAGACCATCTGGGATGAGACAGTCCCCAGCCAATCTGTTAAGTGACTGCACATGCATGAATGATTCAGGACTTGATAAGGAGAATTATACAGCAGAATCCTCAACTACAATGATCTTTTTTTTTTTTTTCCATTGAAGTATATTTTTGTTGTTTAGTCCCTAAGTCATGTCTGAATAGTTGATTCATAATGCTGTTACCATCAGGTATAGAACAGATTGATTCAGTTATACATATATAAATCCCTGTGCTATACAGTAAATCCATGTTGGTTGTCTATTTTATATAAAATGGTATATGTGTATATGGTAATCCCAAACTCCTAATTTATCCCTATGTCTCTTTCCCCTTTGGTAACAACAAGTTTGTCTTCTGTGTCTATGGGTCTATTTCTACTTTGTAAATAACTTCATTTGTATCATTTTCTACTTAGATTACACTTGTAAGTGATATCATATGCCATTTGTCATTCCTCTATCTGGTTTACTTAGTATGTTTCTCTATGTTCATGTATATTGCTGCAAATGGCATTATTCCATGCTTTTTATGGCTGAATAGTATTCTATTGTATATATGTAGTACATTTTGTTTATCCATTCATCTGTTATTGGACATTTAGGTTGTTTCCATGTCTTGGCTATTGTAAACAGTGCTGCTTTAACACTGGGGCACATGGATTTTTATGAATTCAGAAGTGAAGTGAATTCGCTCAGTCGTATCCGACTCTTTGCGACCCCATGGACTGTAGCCCACCAGGCTCCTCCCTCCATGGGATTCTCCAGGCAAGAGTACTGGAGTGGGTTGCCTTTTCCTTCTCCAGAGGATCTTCCTGACCCAGGGACCGAACCCGGATCTCCTGCATTCCAGACAGATGCTTTAACCTCTGAGCCACCAGGGAATTCAGAGTATTCTCCAAATATGTGCCCAGGTATGGCTTTGCAGGATCATATGGCAATGCTATTTTTAGATTTTTAAGGAGCCTCCATACTGTTTGCTATAGTGTCTGCACTAATTTATATTCCCACTAACAATGTAAGAGGGTTCCCTTTTCTCCACACCCTCTCTATTTGTCATTTGATGATGGCCATTCTGACTTGTGTGAGATGATACATCATTGTAATTTTGACTTGCATTTTTCTATTAATCAATGATACTAAGCATTTTTACATGTGTTTATTGGCCATCTGTATGTCTCCTTTGGAGAAAATGTCCCTTAAGTCTTCTGCCCATTTTTTGACTGGGTTGTTTGTTATTTTTGTTATTGAGTTGTATGAGCTATTTGTATATTTTGGAAATTAAGTCCTTGTTGATTGTATCATTTGTAAATATTTCTTCCAGCCTGTAGGTTGTATTTTGTTTTATTAGTGTGTTTCCTTTACTGTACAAAAGCTTATAAGGTTGATTAGATTCCATTTGTTTATTTTTGCTTTCAATGATCATTTCTAAGTTCCTAAACTTTTGGTGTGGTTCATTATGTAGAAAATTAAATGCTGTGTGTCCTATTATGTAGAAAAAAATCATACAAATAATTTTAGTGAAATAAAACTTTATTATATATTCTAAGTAAAAGTTGTTTAATTTTGGTGAGGACTGGCAAAACTTAACGCCAGTAATATCTGGCATGATTTTTCAGGCTGACTCTTATGACCAGAGTTCAAAATACATGTAGTCCTAGGATGAAAATGAAACACAAATATGATTAAGCTGGTTTAATAGCAGTAACAGGCAACTTCTAAGGGATTAAGTATGATTATTTGACTACTCTTAATACAACAAAATAATAAATTTGAATATAATATGAATTTGTTTCCCTTAGAGAACAGCAACTAATTTCACCTTACTTTATTTTCCTCTGTATTTTTTCATTCATGTATAGTCGATACAGAAAAATATAGAAATACCAAAGAGAAAAATTTATAATTTCTGTTCTCCAAGATCTACCATTAATATTTTGGTTTAAATTCCTTCCAGATACATAATTAATATTATAATATGCTTATATCCTACTTTTTTCATTAAATAATACACACTGAATATTCGTGTCATTGAGCATTTGAGTTATTAACATTCTACTTCATAGATAGTTTATAATGTGATTAATAAATCTCATAACTTACATTTTAGATTTTAACATTTTTTTTTATTAGAGTGAGTTTTGCAACATAAAGAGTGCATTTCTGTTTACTAGTGTACACAGAATTGTCTGTTATTGTTTAGTCACTAAGTTGTGTCCAGCTTTTTTGTGACCCATGGACTATAGCCTGCTAGGCTTCCCTGTCCATGGAATTTCTGCAAGAATAATGGAGTGAGTTGCCATTTCCTTCTCCAGGGGATATTCCCAACCCAGGGATTGAACTTGCATCTCATGCAGCTTCTGCATTGTAGGTGGATTCTTTACCATTGTACCACCAGGGGAGCCCTACGTAATTGTCTGCATCTCTTTATTTTTTGGAAGAAAGCAATACATATGAAAAAATATCAACATTATAATTTTTAATGGATATTTTCAGTTTGTCCTCCCAAAGTTGTATGTATAGCTCTTGAGTTTCTTATTCCTATAACCTGATTGGGAGAAAAAGTTAAAAGAGATATTTCATTGTTGTTTATTCCTTTACTTCATAGGTTTTTGAAAATGTTTTCGTATAGTTACTGGTTATCTGTATTCCCTTATTAATGGCTGTATTAATTAGTTTTTAATATTCTAGATCCATTTCATTTGAGATGTGATTTTTTTCTCACTTAAGTAAATTTTTTATTAATATAGTGATATTATTTGTATGAATCATATATTTTAGCTACTTTATTATCTGCTGTTGAAAGTTTAATGTTATGATTTGTCTTGAGGTTCAGAAGTTTAAGATCTGGAGCAGGAAATGGCAACCTACTCCAGTATTCTTACCTGGAAAATTCCATGGACAAGGAGCCTGATGGGCTACAGTCTATGGGTTGCAAAGAGCTGGACATGACTGAGCAATTGAGCACACATGCACAGAAGTTAAGATGTTCTAATTTAGCAGTCTTTTACTCTGTGACTTAATTGCTTTGAAAGTTCTTTTCTATCTAGAAAACACATGTGAATGCTATTTGTTCATTTATCTTTGATCAGTAATTCAATACTTCTTTCCTTATGGTCTCTTGGGTTTGTTCTGTTGTTTTATTAACCTTTTATATAGATACTAGGTTCATTAATTTTTCACTTTTTTCTCTTCTTCCGAAGTATTTATAGCTATATTATTCTTTTTAACATTTTTAGTTGCATTCTAAAAATTTTTAAATGTAACATTATTCAATTTAATGTATTTTAAAATTTTTATTGTGTTACTTTTTTCCCTGACTTATTTACATGTTTTCCTGTACAAAATATTTTAAAATGTGTATCTTCATCAACATCTAATTTTCTGTTACTTGCCTAGACACTAAGATCCAAATTATACCCATTCTCTGAAAGATGTTCAGACTTCCTTCTTGACCTACTATGAGAAAAATTTTTATAAAAAATTGTTTGTTGAAAATATATTATCTACTTGCTTGATACAGAGTTCTACATACATTCTTTAAGTCAAGCTTCTTAATTTTTTTGTTCAAATTTAAATAACTTTACTAAGGTTCTGTCTTCTACAATGAGTAAAAATTAAAAACTGTGTGAATTTTCCACTGTGATGATTAGTTTCTCACTAACTATATAACATGTTTCTCTATATTTTGAGGTTTATATTAGGTACACAGAACCCTAGAATTTTTGTATCTTCTGAGTAAAACTTTTATCATTATGTAGTTACCCTCTGTCTGCCCCTAATAGTGTTTTTTGTCCTAACATCTATTTTTTTTTTCTGATAGCGACCTTGCTTTATTAGCTTACTTATGGCTAGCATTTTTCTGTTAATTTATCCCATTTTTTCTTTCTTTCAATTTTTTTGTCTTTATTTTATGTCTTTCGTCTCCTATATAGAACCTCTGAATATTTTAAAACTCAAATTGAACCATAGCTATTCTTTTACTTGCAATATTTGGCCATTTACATTTATTGTAGGTATTATAAGATATTGTGTGGTGGTGGTGGTTTAGTTGCTAAGTTGTGTCCAACTCTTGTGATCCCATGGACTGTATATAGCCTGCCAGACTCCTCTGTCCTTGGGATTCTCCAGGCAAGAATACTGGAGTGGGTTGCCATTTCCTTCTCCAGGNCATCTCTCCCCACTGCCATGCGCTTTACATCATCTGAGAAAGGGACACTTACAAAGGGATCACATTAAATCAGGCCTGAACTAACAGCAGCCCAACTTCAAGGCAGGGTCCTCAAACCTCTTGAGCCAGGATACAGCTTCCCCCTCCTCCAAGATGGGAACACTTATTTTAACCCTCCTTAGCTCCCAGCAAGGGTCTAAGGAAGGAGGTCTGCTAAGTTCATAGATACAGGGAAGCATCCTATAAATCCTGGCATAGGAGGACAGATGTCATGATACGAGTGGGATCTTTGCAAACCCCTATACTTATTTAAACTGGAAACAGCTGTAAGAAACACCTGGCTTCCTGGGAAGCTGTAATTCAAACACTAAACATGCAATTTTGAGAGGGAAAAAAAAAAGGCAACATGAGAGACTCAGTAACCAATCAGTTCCTAACTAAGGTAAGAAAGGCCTGGAATCCTGGAACCCTCCAGGGTCAGAGGCAGAGGCCAGTGGGGGTCGCATAGGGATTCAGGTACTTTGGGAAGGGGCAGTTGGTAGTCACTAGACACCATATTAAATAACACTGAACCTCAGAGAGAGAAAAGTATTTCTTTTCCAACTTTCCTTCCAGTCTCATGATTGAGACAAGGAAAAGGGAAGAATCAGCCGAGCATTCTGAATCTCTAATGCCTTTCCAACGTGGACTCATCTCCCTCTCCCCACAGGCCCCTGGATCCATGCCCTGAAGGTCAAAGCAGTGAACTAGAACTGAGCAAGGCTGTTCCGGGGTCACTTTACTGCCTTACGGAGAAAGATATGGCAACCCACTCCAGTGTTCTTGCCTGGAGAATCCCAGGGACAGAGGAGCCTGGTTGGCTGCCGTCTGTGGGGTCGCACAGAGTCGGACACGACTGAAGCGACTTAGCAGCAGCAGCAGCTACTGCCTTACATGTCTTCTTTTATTGCCAGTTGGTTTTAGTCCAATGCTAGTGATCTGAAGGCAGCTTTTTAAATAAATTTAAGGAATTCAATGTAAACAAAAAACATAGTTCAACATTTTTATAGGTGATACTCAGATGAGGCAAAAATGGTGAAGGCAAAAAAAAGAATTTCTGGAATTTGGGTCACTCCAACTCCCTTATTTCACTGATGGCAACATAGAGACACCCTTCACTCATCAGAGGAGAAATAATTTATATGAAGGTTACAGCCCAGTCAGAAGCCAAACCAGGTCCTGTGAGTCTACGCCTCCAACCAAAGAGAAACTCCCTAGGGAATAGAGACCTTCTGGTCATATGGCATACTAGACTGAAAAGAACTGTATGGGGGGAAATCATTTATCTCTGCCAAAACACAGTTCGCTCTTGTAATGGTTCTCCTGGGCTTCTCAGGTGGCACAATGGTAAAGAATCTGCCTGCCAATGCAGGAGATGCAACAGACTCAGGTTCAGTCCCTGGGTTGGGAAAATCCCCTGGAGGAGGAAATGGCAACAGACAGAGGAGCCTGGCGGGCTACAGTCTATGGGGTTGCAAAGAGTCAGACACGACTGAGCACACACATACACAGTCCCCATTATGTCAAGGACAGTGACAGAAAGCAGAGAATAGAGTCCTTCCCTTCCTCTCATCTTCATATAGTTGCCAGACATTGGAGGACCCAGATACTCTGGTAGACCCAGAGAAACAAAGCTGAATGAGGACGCACTGGCTCTGCCTTGGAGGAACTCACAGTCTAATCAGAGAGCCAGCCACCAGGTAATAAGGCACTCCCTGGTAAAACCACAGGGAGATGAGCTCCTGGAAACAGAGAGATGAGTGAGTGAGAGAGACACAGAGAGAGAGCAGGGAGGGGGGCGGGCAGGGCACCTTAATAATACTGCTTATTATTCACTAATTATAAGTGAAGTGTGATACTCTGCTACTACTTCCTCTAATTACCTGTGACATACTAGGCCCGGTCTATTTCAGCAATATAAATCCCCCAACTTTCTGAATTTTTTCACATGCATATTCTTAGCAGCAAAAATGTTATCACAAATAGATACATTTGTAAACAAGTTACATAAATATTACTACTGTGTACATTATCTTAGTGTACTATTTCTCTACTATGTACATTATAAGACATACACAAAACTAGATAAACGACACACTCTAATATTTCCTTCCTGAACAGTAGAGGTACATCTGATATACTCTCCTTCAGAAATTTCTGCTCTGGCTAAAGGCTTTTCAAAATAAGATTCCACAACCTCTCTGGCTGAAATTCTTCTGGCAGGTGGAGGTGGGAAGGAAAGGTAGGGATGGTTTTAAAATTTCAGCTCTCCAGTCCTCTCCAGGTTTACCAAATCAGCCCTCCAAGGAGGGCCAACAAATCTGCATTTTAAAAGCTTCTCAAGTGAGCCTTAAATTCACTGAAGATATAGAAGTACTTCTCTAGATTAAACACATTTTCCCAAGAGGAAGAAACAATTTAAGAATGCCTTTAATGCAATAAATCTGTTTCCATTGCTCACTATCCAAGAACACTCACTCCAAATAGCCTGGACAGTAAACTGTTCTGAGGTGTGCAGGCGCCTGTGAACACACAGCCGCACGGGGCGGAGGGCTCCCCAGACCCACTCCCATCCAGGCCCAAGGCTTCCTGCTCCGAGCCCCAAACAAACAGAGAGCCAAAGCCTAGTGCCTCCTCGTCCAAGCAGCTTCAGCCCAGATTAGGCTTCAGAGGCACCACATCTGCCCAGAGCTAGGCACCCACCTTGTAAATCTAAAACCAGTGCTGGTCAGGCATCTTAGACACTCTCTTTACGGACGTCAATTTCACCTCCTGGGATCCAGGCGGGGTTTTAGAAGTTTAAACTGCTCAGTAATTTCTTCAACTCTGTTCTTACCAATGTTTTGTCATCTAACCTACAAGTTAGGAAGGAACATGAGGCTAGGGAGATAACCTCTCCTAAGTCATTGACCACATGGTTCTCCCTTTAATTCATCTGCCTTTTCCACCTATTGTCAGAGCCCTCTCCTGGCAAAGACCAACATCAATCACCATCTCCTATACATTTCTACAGAATTGTATGTTTCTATTATAACACTCAGTCCCATCACCTCATAGAACATCTTTGTGCATAGATTTCTACTGCAACTGTCTCAGAGTGGGAACCTATCCGCCCATCTTTCACTCTCTANCCTGGGTCAGGAAGATCCCCTGGAGGAGGAAATGGCAACCCACTAGCTCCATTGTTCTTTTTTTTTAACTTTAAAAAAATTATTAATTTATTTTAAATAGAGAATAATTACTTTACACTATTGTGATGTTTTTGTACCATATATCAACATGAATCAACCACCCATTTATGATAAAAACTCTCTAGAAAGTAGTCATAGAAGGAACATACCTCAACATAATAAAAGCCATATATGACAAACCCATGACAAACATTCTCCTCAATGCAATTAGTTTTTAGTTTATTATCAGTGAAGCTCAATATCTTTTCTGTATACTAGTTACTTTGTTACTTTATTTCCTCCTTAGGGAACTGCCTATTTCTGTGACTGCCATCTTTCTGAAAGTTGCCTCCTAGAAGTGACACGTGTCACTTAGGCTCACATTTCATTGTCCAAATCTAGTCATATAGGCACACTGAACTCCAAGTGGACAGGGAAATGCAATTCTGCCATTTGCCTGAAAGAAGAGAACTTTACTATTTGTAAACAGTCCTAATGACTATAATAATCATTTTTTTTTAAAAGAAAACTGGAGCACTGGCACAGGAACTAGCAAATCAATGCAATAGAAGAGAGAACCCAGAAATATATAAAAGTTATAAATTGTTATCAAATGATATCGCTTATATGTGGAATCCTTAAAAGTGATACAAATGGACTTATTTACAAACCAGAAACCAACACATAGACGTGGAAAACAAACTTATTTTTACCAAAGGGGGAAGGGGTGTAGGGATAAATTACAAGTTTAGGATTATCACATACACACTGCTATATATAAAACAGCAAAACAACAAGGACCTACTGTATAGCACAGGAAACAATATTCACTATTTTATAATAACCTATAATAGAAAAGAATCTGAAAAAGAATACACACACACACATATATATACATATATATGTACCTGTATGGAGAAGGAAATGGCACCCCACTCCAGTACTCTTGCCTGGACAATCCCATGGATGGAGGAGCCTGGTAGGCTGCAGTCCATGGGGTCCCAAAGAGTCGGACACGACTGAGCGACTTCACTTTCACTTTGCACTTTCATGCACTGGAGGAGGAAATGGCAACCCACTCCAGTGTTCTTGCCTGGAGAATCCCAGGGATGGCAGAGCCTGGTGGGCTGCCGTCTATGGGGTCGCACAGAGTCAGACACGACTGAAGCGACTTAGCAGCTGTAGCAGCATGTGCCTGTATAACTGAATCACTTTGCTGTACACCTGAAACATTGTCAATCAACTATACTTCAATTTTAAAAGTTTTTTCAAAAAAGTTACAAATATCTTTCTGTCAAGTGTATAAGCATGTCGTTAAATTTGTTGATTGTCCTTAAATCCTGTTCATCAGTTCAGCTCAGTCGTTCAGTCGTGTCTGGCTTTTTCGTGTGTGAGTATTTAGGAGTTTCATGTTTCTATGTCCTGCCTGTCAGTTTGTGTGTACCTGACTTCTTCAATTAGTTTTAAGGTTAAAAGCAAAAATCAGATATTTATTCTATTTTTCTATTATTTAATTTTCATAGTTAACTTCTTTTTCATTGAGGTATAATTGATATGTAAATTACATTAGTTTCAGGTATATAACATATTGATTCAATACTCGCATATATTGCTAAATGGTTATCAAAGTAAGTCTAGTTAACATCGATCACCAGACATAACTGTAAAGTTTTTTTCTTATTATGAGAATTTTTAAGGTTTACTCTCTTAGTAAACATCAAATACGCAATATAGGATTATTAACTATATCTCCATGCTGTTCCATCCTCATATATGTTTATTTTATAACTGGAATTTTATACCTTTTGACCTTCTTCACTCATTTTGCTCCCCCAACCCCCTACAGTTAATTTCTTTGAAATGTGAAAGTGTTAGTCACTCGGTCATGTCCAACTCTTTGTAACCACATAGACTGGAGCTCACCAGGCTCCTCTTTCCATGGAATTCTCCAGGCAAGAATATTGGAGTGGGTAGCCATCCCCTTCTCTAGGGGATCTTCCCAACTCAGGGACTGAACCCAGGTCTCCTGCATGGCAGGCAGATTCTTTACCATCTGAGCCACCAGTGAATAATTTCTTTATCCATATGAAATTTATTCTTCTTTTATAATATATGTGTTTGAATGTATGTCTGTCTTCCTCTCCCCACCTCCAACAGCTATCTAATTTTTCCCAGCATCTCTTATTTGTAATAAAGTGGATCATTTTGTATTAGCTTAACAGCTGGCTTCAGAATTCCTCTTAGGAAACAACTGTCAGCATTTAGAAGATTCTCTTGATAAATGTAGAATAAACAGTAAACCCCCTGAAGGCCCAAATGACAGTGGCACTAAAATTTTGGATAAGGCCACTCTGAACGAGATTCACATAAATGAGACGGTGAAAGAGAATGAAAAACAGGAAGGGAAGATGGTGAAAAAATAAGCCAGAAAGATGGGAAGAGGTTAGAATGAGTCAGGGGTCAGTGAAGTATGTTGGAAACGAGGTACCCATACTTTAGAAGGTGGTGCTTGTTATGAAAACTAGATCTCTTTTCATTTCAGCAGCACAAACCCCTCCCTCTTTTGTCAGACTACTGTTCAAAACTTCTTGTATGGGTGGATTTTTCCAGCTGGAATTTCTTAGAAGGTTGGCAAACAAATTATAAAATGGAAGAACCAAAAGCCACAGAGAACTAGGTAAAATTTAAAAGAAGAACAGGAAGGGGGGACATGCTCTATCAGCTTTTGGAAATGGCACAGTTGTGGTCATTGTTTTTGCCAGGACAGGTTAGATTTTGCTGCAGAGACAAAAACCTCCAAGTGCCATCATTTAAAACAACCAAAGTCTGTTCCTCACTCACACTGCATGCCCGTCGAGGGTTGCCTGGGAGACCTGGGCTGACAGCACCTACCTGGCCAGAGCATTGCAGGTTGTCATGGCAGGGGGAAGGGAACACAGTGAATTACACACCGGCTCTGAAAGCTGCCTCCCAGAAGTGACATGTGTCACTTATGCTCACATTTCGTTGTCCAAGTCTACTCACAGAGCCACACTGAACTCCAGGTGGACGGGGAAATGCAATGCTACCATTTTCCTGAAAGAGAAAAGAACTTCACTATTTGCGAACAGACCTAATGACTGCAGTAAACTGTAGCACTGGCACAGGAACCAACAAACCTGTGAAACCAGAGAACCGAGAAAAGATACATATGTTACGTATTTCTGTGTGTATTAGACTGGGCATATGTGAAATCAGAAAAGCACTGGGAAAAAAGGTGGTTTGCTTAGTGGGCAGTGCTGGGAAGACCGGCTTACCATTTAAAGGAAAAACAACTTAAAATATCTCCTTCTACTATACAAAAACTTGAGCTCCAGAGGATTGGGACCCTAATATGTGATCTGTAAAACTACAAAACTAATGGAAAAATATAAAAAGAGTATCTTTGTGACCTTGGTGTGGGAAGATTTCTTTAATAAGACCCCAAAAGACTCAAAAGGCAAAAGAGAAATGATGCATTTGACTAGAATAAAATTGAGCCTTTCTCTTCACTGACAGGACAGATAGGCAGAGTTAACAGTAAGATGACCAGCCGGGAGACAATATTGCAACAACAAAATAGAGAATAGGGACTTCCCTGCTGGCTCAGCAGTGAAGAATCCACCTCCCAGTGAAAGAGACATGGGTTCAATCTCTGATCCAGAAAGATCGCATATGCCGTGAAACAACTAAGCTCGGGCACAACTATTAAGCCTGTGCTCTGGAGCCTGGGAGCCGCAGCTACTGCAGCTCTCACACCCTAGGGCCTGTGCTCCACAACAGAGAAGCCACCAGACTGAGAAGCCCAATAGAGAACTAGAAAAAGCCTGTGCCACCGAGACCCAGCATGGCCAAAAATAAATGAACAAAATTTTTAAAAGGCAAAATAGAGAATATATGTACATATATAGTATATATCATAGATTGAGTTCCTTCAAATCAACAAGAGAAAAAAAAGGAGAAAACTGAAAAAAGACCAAAACCTATGACTACACAATTTATACAAGATAAAATCTGTAGAGTCCTGTCCTGTAACAAGTATGTGAAGAAATGCACATCTGCACAGTAATCAGAGAAATGCAAAACCCGGTGGCGTGCCCCACAAACCCATCAGCCTGGCAACAGGTAGAAAGCCAGATTACATCAAGTGCTGGAAAAGAGGTGGGGAGACAGGAGCCCACAGGCCCTGCAGGTGGGAGGGTTCCCCAATGCAGCTGATCTCAGGAGCTGGCTGGCAGTTCTAAGTGAAATTAAACACACTCAGCAAGCCCCCCCCACCCCGGGTGTGTATCCCTGACATCCATTAGGGGACATGCTTGACATTGTTCATCATAGCAGGGAACTGAGGCAGCCTGGGTGCTCCTCACTAGGAAATCGAAAACAACACTTCTGGGGTTCTCTAGTGTGAAAAACTATGTACCACTCAGAACAGTGAGATAGGTGTATACACAGAAGCAAGAATTAATATGAAAAAAGAACTGAATGAAACAGACCAATATAGATAGATGTGTGTCTGTGTGTTGGAATCTGTGTACAAATATATGTGTGTGTATATATGTGTGTGTTTGTATATATACATTGTATATATATATATATAGTATATATACTATATATGTGTATATATGTATTTTTGTTGTTGTTCAGTCACTAAGTCATGTCTGACTCTTTTTGACCCCGTGGACTGCAGCATGCCAGGCTTCCCTGCCCTTCACTGTCTCCTGGAGTTTGCTCAAATTCATGTCCACTGAGTCAGTGATGCTATCTAACATATGGTATCTATTAGAGATAGGGAGGTAAGTAAGGATGGGGTGAGATGGAGAGAAATTATGAAACAAAACAAAATAGGGGCCTTTCACAGATGAATGAGGACAACTGCCACATACTGCAGGATATGATTAACTCAATTCCACGTGTCTGCCATCTGTTAAATAGAAGGAAAAAGAAACCAACCACTCAGAATCACTGGGCTCCTGGAGAGTGGCACTTCCACTCCTATCGATTGCTTACAGCATCTTCTCACACTTCAGTCTTCAGGTTTCTGGGCTTGGCCCCCAGAGACGGAGGTTCAGTAGATCTGAGGTGGGGTTACAGGGTGGGGTTCATTTGCCTGACATGCAGCAAGTAAAACACAGAGACCCACAGGTTGGCAGCAGAGAGACGGTCTATTCACAGGGTAGCCAAGTGAAGAGATGGGAGAACAAACCTCAGTTCTGACTCCCGAAGGTGAGGGGCTTGAGGCATTTATGGGATAATGAAGCAGAGTGGTGTTAGGTTGAGGAAAGGGGATTGGAGTAGGGGGAAAGGTGAAGTAATTGGGGTTCTGCGCAGCTGCATGAGTTACATACTTTTTCTTGGGAAGTACATTCAAAAATGGAGGCACTTAACATATAGGAGGATGGAATTTTCAGCCCTCTGACATCAAAAGGTCACTCATGGAACACCTGTGCAAGCCCAGTTTTACAGGTGGTGGTCCCAACCAGTCCTAGCCAGTTTTAACTGGACAGGAGCCAACTCCAAGTCTTTGGAAAGCAACTGAAGTCCCCCAATTGCCATAGTGACCAAATACATCAGAGGTGTTATCTATATGGGTGGTTAAGGAGTCAAAAAGTAATCAGGGTGAGCCTCATCAGTGAAGGCAGGTTATAGTGGAGGAGTTTTAAACAACCTGTTCCCTTACCTGCTGTTCTGTAGAACAAACTCAAGCAACTGTTAGTCACCAGCTTCTATTTACCCTGTGGGGCATGGTTTCAGTGAGGCCTGAGAGTTTGCATTCCTCGCCTACTCCCAGGCAAATAACTGATGCTACTGCCTAAAGAAAAATACCTGATCAGCAAGTTAAGATAACCACAGACCTCTGCAGCATCTAAACTTCTCTCCAGCTCCTTCCCCTCACCTAAATCTGGCTTTACTACTAGATTATAAGCTCCACAAGGGCAGGGTCCTGCCTCCCTGTGCCCCCTTCCACTATTCCCTGAACCCAACCCAATGTCTGGGCCTACGTCAATGCCTGGCATGTGGCAGAGACTCCGTAAGTGTTTGATGGTGCTAGGCTGGGCATTTAAAGTTTTTGAGCAAGAGAGTGACTGATAAGAATTAAGGAATCAGAATAGAAACATCACCAGCAATGGGGGCAGAGTGGCTCAGAGTGGGAGTACAGTAAGTTTAAGGGAAGGAGAGTCTAGACAAGGGAGGCTGGCATGGAAGGGGAGGCTGCTGTCTGCATCCACGTCATCAACTGCCTACTCATCAGAGTCACTCTCCTCTCTCCTGCTGCGACCCTCACCTCCCCTTCCAGCTCAATTCAGAAAGAGGAGAGCAAGGCCAAGATCAGCGACCACCCCATGGACTAGTCCAAAACCATGGGAGATGGGCACGTGGTGGGGAATCTGGTCTGGAATTCATCTCTGTCCTACAAGTCCAGAGTGGATTAACCACACAGGGAAGAACAGTGAGTTGGCTGGAGGTAAGGCCATGTGCTGCCTCGCATCCAAAGGCTCAGGGCAGGACCGTATCTGGGGATGCGGGAGCATCAGTTGACATTTGTCTCAGTGGCTCCTTCTGCCCCTGCATCACTTTCCTCTTCCTTCGGTGCCCTGCCCTTGTGCTTCTGCTTGGAGAAGAACACTGAAGCAGGCCTGTTCTAAGGCCAAGCCACCACATCCACTTTGATTTCAGTCCCCATACCTGTGCTGTGAAACGTGAAACACCTTAAGATACATCGAAACGCTGTGATTTACCCTGTTCCCCTTCCCTGAAGTAGGGGCAAATCAGTTATTCTAATGGTGAAGCAGTACACGTAGAGGGAAGAGTCTAGGGACTGACGTGTTGCCTACCTGACCTGGTCCTCTGGCCTTGGGAGTGGGACCCTCTCCCGGATGCATGGATTGCTGCAGGCTGGATAGAGAAGGGATGCCACATCTAGACACTGCTCAGATTTTTCCAGTTGTCATCCAGGACCCAGACAATGGGAAAAGACTTCCTTTAGTATGCCTGAGAACCTGGGGAAGGGGTGCATGGACCTGGCAGGGGAGAGGGTCTGTGGTCCATCAGCCAGTCTATCTCTGGGGCTGCAGACTCCTGCACCCCCAGACTGAGAGAGAGACTGCCGAGCGCCCCAACTCTAGGGAGCCCCATTCCCAACCCCAGACTGACCTCTCCTGGCCAGATCCCCGAAAAGCAGTTTGAAAGAGAGGGTGAGAAGTCAGTGAGGGCTTGTTTTTTTCACTGCCTAACCCCCAAAAAGAGGGGAGGCAACCAAGAGGAAGTCGGAAGAAGCAAGTTGGCTCTTCCACCCTCCAGCCTCCTGCCTCTCCCCCAGACTCCAGTTGTCGGCCTAAAATCACAAAGCCTTTTCCCTCAAAACCCAAAGGGAAAAAAAAGAGAGAGGAAAGCACAGGGAAGGGAAGAGGCAGCAGCGAATTTCAAAAGGAGGCTAATTTGTGCAGTGCCGGACAGCCGTATTTGCATAATGAAATGTGCAGAGGATGTTTGGCTCATGTATTTTTTAGAAGGTTTAACTTTAATTTTATTTAGCCTAAGAAGGGCATGTCACTCAAACTCCGCTGGTCATTTATAAAAATATTTCAATTGTGTTTCCAAGGAGCTGTCTTTCTGGCCTAAGTGGCTGGTGCCGGAGGTTGTGAATGCTAATGCAGAGGTCGGGGATCCATGGGGAGGGCAAGAGAGGGAGAGAAAAACAGGAGGGGCAGAGACAGCAGGAAAGAGACACCACCAAAGACGCAGAGAAGAAAGGACAGGCAGGAAAACAAAGCAAGAAAGAGACAGAGTGTGGCGTGGGACAAGGCCCCCTGGACTCAAAAGAAGCAGGTCAGGTAGTCATCTACAGTGGGTGTGGGGCTAAGCGTTCCTAGTGAACCACACCTCACTCGCGCAGGTGCCCCCAGGTCTCCCAGCCCATGGTGTTTGGATTTTGAGTATCGCTACTCTAATCGCCAATATATACCATTTCCTAGAAAACCACTCCAAGACCAAGCTGTCTTCCTTTCAACTCCAGGGGTCCTGCACTGGAAGCATCTTCTCCTTCTGAACTGGAGTGATGGAGCTTGACTGCGGGTTGTTTGCCTTGAAGGTGGGCATGGGAGGGCAGGGCTGAGTTCGGCTGTGTAACTTCTTTCCTCCTGCCATCACAGCAACAATTACCGTTCTCCTCCCCTCCCAAATTTTCACCACAAACATCCCAGCCTCCTAAATAAAACACTCTTTGATTTTCAAACCACATGTTACAGCATCGGCACACAGAATAGATGAGAAGTGGGAGAAAGGAGACTGTACCTGCAGGATCTCTCTCCTTCCCCGGCTGGCCTGAAAGCTCTTCAGAGAAACCTCAGACTCAAGCCAATCTGGGTCTCTGATTTACTGATATAGA
Organism: Neotragus pygmaeus; assembly: GCA_006410875.1. Lineage (NCBI taxonomy): Eukaryota > Metazoa > Chordata > Mammalia > Artiodactyla > Bovidae > Neotragus > Neotragus pygmaeus. Next base: position 21,778 of record SJYV01036573.1, read on the forward strand.
AACTGAGCTCGACAGGAGGGGAAAACTCCACCCAAGAGGCATCCAGGATCCCCCCTTCCCAACCTCCACCTCCACCCCATAACGCCCCCTACCTGACCACCCACTCCCATCCCCCATTAGAACTCTCNTTTGGTTGCTTAGTGAAATCTAGGATATATATACAATTCAATACAATGGTGTTACTATTACTTGACTTAGGAATTAATATATGAATTTATTATCTTAAAAAAGATCATTTGCAATTAGTAATTTTGATAACATATTGTAAAAACAGAGAACTATTATTTTTTACATACTAGACTGGCCAAGTAGGAAAGTTTAACTAAAGTCAAGTTTTGGTGTGTGGATATAGGAACCCTTGTGTACTGCTAGTGGAACTGAACAAGGATAGATGTTCTGGACAGCAAATGAAAAATGTCCTTACTCTCTTATTTTGAAATTCCCCTCATATGTGTTTACTCCCATGGAAATTCTCATGTGGATTCATAAAGGAACATGTACTAGGGTATTCACTGCAACTTTATTTGTGGTAGAGAGTTGTGTAAACTGGATGTTAACTACTGGGAGCATGCATAGGTAAAATAAGTACAGAGAGTATTATGCAACAATTAAAAAGAACCAATTTGTTGTTATAGATAACAACACAGATGGATCATAAAAACATTGTGAAAGAAATAGTGATATAACAACAATATCATTTATGTAAATTTAAAAAATGCTCACATGATAAAAGCATATGCAAAGAAAAATAAATAAAACACATTTAAGTGATTTTCTGTCTTCAGGATAGGGGAAAACTTTAATGTATTGTGGGTATAAAGACAAAAAAACTAAGTGAAATAAGAGAGGGGATTTGCAAAGATTCATGATGATAATGTATCATGAACTGAGTATAATTAATTCTGCCTNCACATTTAAGTGATTTTCTGTCTTCAGGATAGGGGAAAACTTTAATGTATTGTGGGTATAAAGACAAAAAAACTAAGTGAAATAAGAGAGGGGATTTGCAAAGATTCATGATGATAATGTATCATGAACTGAGTATAATTAATTCTGCCTTCTGAATTTGAGATTATAAGTAAAATAAACAGCAAAAACAATAACAGAAATTAAAAAATAAAAATCGTCTATAATTCTTTTGCAAATTCTATATTGTTTGAAAGAATAGTTTTGTTGTAGTTGTTATCCTTTGTAACTCTGGTACCTGAAACATAGTAGTAAGTAAATTTTTGTTAGTTAAATGAGTAAATTGGATGGATGAATTAATATAAATAAGTATTTTTCAGTTCCTTACGGTTGTTATCTCCATGTTTTAAACTGCTGAATCAGGGAAATAAATATAGCTTCTCTATTTTGGTGGCTTTGCATGTCATATCATAAATTGTTTTAATTAAATCAGTGGCTTTATAAAATGCTAATTTGCTTACTTCATGACTAACTGCTTTATTGTCTCCTTTTAAGCTTTTAGAGGAAAATGACTTTTTTCCCCTCTTTTAAAAACTTTTAATTTTATATTGGAGTATAGCCAATTGACAATGTTGTGAAAGTTTCAGGTGCACAGCCAAGTGACTCAGCCATACATATACAGGTATCCATTCTCCCCCAAATTCACTGCTTATCCAGGCTGCCACATAACATTAAGCAGAGTTAAAACTCTGTTAAAACTAATCTGTGCATGATTTCTTCTGACTATATAGACACGTGTACCCTAATGTTCATCGCAGCACTGTTTATAATAGCCAGGACATGGAAGCAACGTAGATGTCCATCAGCAGATGAANCCAAAGAAGACATACAGATGGCTAATAAACACATGAAAAGATGCTCAACATCACTCATTATCAGAGAAACGAAAATCAAAACCACAATGAGGTACCATTTCATGCCAGTCAGAATGACTGTGATCAAAGTCTACAAGCAATAAATGCTGGAGAGCATGTGGAGAAAAGGGAAACCTCTGACACTGTTGGTGGGAATGCAAACTAGTACAGCCACTATGAAGAACAGTGTGGAGATTCCTTAAAAAAACTGGAAATAAAACTGCCTTATGACCCAGCAATCCCACTGTTGGACATACACACTGAGGAAACCAGAACTGAAATAGACATGTGTACCCCAATGTTCATCACAGCACTGTTTATAATAGCCAGGACATGGAAGCAACCTAGATGTCCATCAGCAGATGAATGGATAAGAAAGCTGTGGTACATATACACAATGAAGTATTACTCAGCCATTAAAAAGAGTACATTTGAATCAGTTCTAATGAGGTGGATGAAACTGGAGCCTATTATACAGAGTGAAGTAAGCCAGAGAGAAAAACACCAATAGAGTATACTAATGCGTATATATAATATATGGAATTTAGAAAGAAGGTGATGATAACCCTGTATGTGAGAAAGCAAAAGAGACACAGATGTATAGAACAGCCTTTTGAACTCTGTGAGAGAGGGCGAGGGTGGTATGATTTGGAAGAATGGCATNGAGTATACTAATGCGTATATATAATATATGGAATTTAGAAAGAAGGTGATGATAACCCTGTATGTGAGAAAGCAAAAGAGACACAGATGTATAGAACAGCCTTTTGAACTCTGTGAGAGAGGGCGAGGGTGGTATGATTTGGAAGAATGGCATTGAAACATGTATAATATCATATATGAAATGAATTGCCAGTCCAGTTTCGGTGCATGATACTGGATGCTTGGGGCTGGCGCACTGAGACGACCCAGAGGGATGGTACGTGGAGGGAGGAGGAAGGGGGGTTCAGGATGAGGAATACATGTATACCTGTGGTGGATTCGTGTTGATGTATGGCAAAACCAATACTATATTGTAAAGTAGTTAACCTCCAATTAAAATAAATAAATTTATATTTTAAAAAATAAAAGTGTGTATTCTAAAAAAGAAATAACAGTCTTACATGTTTTTTTAAAAATACATAAAGATTATTATCTCTTAAATGCCATTCAATTTCCATCTGTTTACCCTAAACAGCACTGCAATGAACATCCCTGCACATTTTCAGTGTGTACCTTTGCAAGAGTTTTGAGTTTCTCAGTTTACACTAAAGATGTAAGATATATGTGTTTGTGTGTGTGTGTGTGTGTGTATCTATACATATATGAGTTTCCCAGGTTTCTCAATGCTAAAGAATGTGCCTCCAAGCAGAAGACACGGGTTCAATCCCTGGGATGATATCCTAGAGAAGAAAATGACAATATACTCCAGTATTCTTGTTTGGGAAATCCCATGGAAAGAGGAGCCTTGCAGGCTACAGTCCACGAGGCTGTAGAAGAGTTGGATGCAACTTAGCAACTGAGTAACAACAAAATATTTATATATATACATATATAGACATCTCTTCACTAAGTAACCGCCAAACTGTTTTACAGAATCTCATCACCTGTTGTCATTGCAACAGCAGTGAATGAAGGTCCCTCTTCCCAACATTTTTGCTGGTACTTAATATTAACTAATTTTATAACTTTTTGGTCAATCTAGTCAATAGAAATTTATAGCTACAACTTTTTTTTTTAATTCTTATTTCTTTCAGTTTACTCTGGTCACTCCTTTTCAGTCTTCTTGAAATGAGCATTTATCTCATTTTTTTCAGTTATTTTTGTACCTAAAAATATATAGAAATGTATCACTTTTCCTAAGTGCTAAATTAAATATATTTCATATATTTTGACAGAAAATGCTTTCCTTGCCATTTCGTTCTAAAATTTTAGTAACCTAACGATTGACATCCTCTTCAACTAGTTATTTAGTATTTTTAAAATGTTTCTAGTCACATAGTATATTTTACAGCTGGCCATTTATTACTGATTTTTAATCTTAGTGCATTCTGATTAGGNGCCACGCCTGCAGTGAAGAGACACGTGGGCCGCGTTTCGTTCTTGCCTTTTCTTCTTTTTTCCCCTCGTTGACTGTCTGTTGCACGCGTTTCTTGTTTTTCTGCCCTGTCCAGGGATGTGAGGTTTATGCCCACGGATGGTCGGTCACTTTGCGTTTTCTCTTGCTTTCTTTCCTTATCCTTATTTTCATTTGATTCCAGTCCATTCTGTTTTGCTTCCTTCCTGTGATGGAGTGAAAGGTCTGAGATGAGGTTCCTCCTGGATGGGGGTGGCCCTAAATCCAACGACAGGGTCCTTGTAAGACACAGAAGAGCGGACACACGGACGCAGCGGAGAAGCCACGTGGAGACGGAGGCAGAGACGGGAGGGAGGCGGCCACCAGCCCAGGGACGGACGCCCGGAGCCCCTGGAAGCCGGAAGAGGCGGGGAGGACCTGCCCCTGGAGCCTCTGCAGGGAACCCCTCCCTGGGACCCGTTGACCTCAGACGTCTGGTCTCCAGGACTCGGGGAGGGTGGATGCCTGTGGTTTTAAGACATGATCCCATTGGACACTGTTTGTTTTGGCTGACCCAGGACACTCATACACACGATAATGGCTAGATCGTGGACAGATATCAGATTGTTTAAGTTTGAAAAAGCAGAAAAGAATTGCTGGTCTATTTTGCACCATAGACTCCAAGAGGTCTGTCATGAGGACTGTGAATATCTACTCCTTGGGCAACTTTCTGATGCACAATAAATATAGTGGCATAAACTGCCGTCACCCTTCCCTGCATGTCGTGTGGCTTAGACCTGGAAGTCAGTGCCTCTGACCGTCTTTCCCCGTCTTGTTCACCTCCCACCCCTCACCTGTGGCAGCAAGCTGTCTGTGTCTGTGAGGTTGTTTCCAAAGTAGCCCTTCCCTCCTCCAGGGGGTCTTCCAAGGTAGCCCTTCCCTTCTCCAGGGCATCTTCCAGGGGGGCCATTCCCTCCTCCAGGGCATCTTCCAAGGTAGCCCTTCCCACCTCCAGGGGGTCTTCCAAGGTAGCCTTTCCCTCCTCCAGGGGATCTTCCTGACCCAGAGATCGAGCCTGGGTCTCCTGCATTGCAGGTGGATTCTGTACCATCTGAACCTCCAGGGAAGCCCGTGACCACGTCTAGGTCCATCCATGTGGCTGCTGATGGCTGCATTTCCCTCTTTTTTAGGGCAAGTAATGTGCTACTGTATTTATGTACGCCATCTTTAACCATTCCGCTCTCAATGGACAGGTTAGTTTGTTTCCACATCGCGACTATTTTGTCAATTCATTCGTATTATCTTTTAGGTTCTACACGTGAGCAATATGACACACCGCATTTGTCTTTCTCTGTCTGACTCACTTCCCTTTGCGTGAAAGCAGGACTTTGTGCTCATGTATTTCACGGTGACACGGGGTGTGTGGTACGGTGGGTTCTTTCTGGACCGGAGATCAGACCCGCGTCCCCTTTATTGGCAGGTGGAGTTTTAACCACTGGACGGCCGGGCAAGTCCTGTCAGATACGTTTTATAATCAGAAGCCAGGCAAAGCTTCATGTCATTTTTTGAAGAAACGTTTGATCTTTGTTTTCGGGTGAGCTAGGTCTCTGCTGCTGTGTGGCTCTTCTGCAGTTGCGACGAGCCAGGGCTGTCCTCTTCTGCTTCTTATCTACCTTCTGCTTCCCACGTGGGAGCGTGTTCTCTCTTGCTGCAGAGCACAGGCCCTCGGGCACACGGGCTTCAGGAACTGCTGCTCGCGGCCTCAGTGGGTGTGACTCCCAGGCCCTGGAGGCCGGGCTCATTGGCTGTGGTGGGTGCGCTTTGTGGCTCCGACGACGCGTGGGGATCTTCCCGCAGAGATGGCGCCTGGGTCTCCTGCGTTGGCAGGTGGATTCTCAGCCACTGCAGGTGGAGAGATGACTCCAGATGAGTCCAGGAANAAGATGATGAGAAAGGATTAACTGAATAAATTATATATGCATATATTTTTATATAAATATTTCTCTTTCCAATCCCCTCTTCTGATGGAAATACAGAGAAATGGCCTAGAATAAATAGCAAAAGCCTTCTGAAATAGGTGGGTGTTGTTTCTTTTCATTGAGCAAATAGTGTGATCTTACAGTAATTTTCTACTTTGTAAATATGCAGCAAAGTACATACTTATTCAGCTGATACATGAACATTATTATTTCAGCAATTGCTATAGTTTCTCTATTAAATCTAATAATATATCATGAAAAGCAGGCACCCAAAGAAAGTGAAAAAAGAAATCAATTTAGGAAATAAACTTGAATATAACTAAAATTAGAACTTTATTTTCATAGTTCAGCCTTTATATAGCTGTTATACAGTCAAAGGGGATAAATCTAACATTTCATCTGCTGTTATGAACACCAGAATAACAAAACTAATAGCATTAGGTTTTCCCATTTATAAAGGTTTAATGTTATCTTTTTTTAGCATCAGTTCCCTGCTTCCAAAACAATACATCTGTAGTCAATCTGCAGTTAGTGGTTGTAGCTGGAGCGATATTAACAATAAATGGGAACAAGATAATAAGATTTTTATTTATTTTATAATGAATATACTGGTGCCTAAAGTTTAATTACTGGGATTAATATAATTCAGGGTTTTTCACAATCTCTTTCTATGATCATTAGGTAATTTTTTCTTATAAAGTTGCTTCAAATTGTCAAAATGTCACATTAAGAGTATTTTATTTGGGANTTTATTTTATAATGAATATACTGGTGCCTAAAGTTTAATTACTGGGATTAATATAATTCAGGGTTTTTCACAATCTCTTTCTATGATCATTAGGTAATTTTTTCTTATAAAGTTGCTTCAAATTGTCAAAATGTCACATTAAGAGTATTTTATTTGGGATTTCAAATTATCCTCTTTGCTCACTCAAGCGCCCCTGGACTTTGAACCGCTCTCTTTTGTCACTATGGATACTTTTGGTAGTGTTGGTGGTGGGAATATGGATGAACACAGTTTTTTAAAAGAAATTATTTGATTTTTTGGTATATTTTGTATATTAAAGGAAATTTGAAAAATACAGACACATAGGAAGGTTAAAGACATTACCCAAATATCCTCCTGAAAAATTTCAATGAAAAACACAAGACCCTTATTTTTACCGTTGGCAAAATGCTATTCTTGTTTTTGGAACTTGTTCACAGTTGGTGAAACAAATTTGCAGTTTTACCTTTGTTGTTACTGAGATGTGATCAAGACCATCTAGTTCAGAAGTGCTATTTATACAGCAGACACTTTGTAAAGTTTTGTAGACATACGTATCTTGCTTTAGAAGCAGTATCTTCACTATACACAAGAATTTACCTTCAGAAACACAGGCATGCATGAGCAGGAAATTCTTTGAACATTATCAGATGGTGATACATTGGAGGGATATTCTGAAATTAGTGAATCAGTATGGATGGCAGCTTTCTTCTGAAGGCTATTTCTTTGTGTCAAAGTTGTTATTTCCAGTTAGTTGATCTAGATGGAAAATTGCTTATCTATTCAGGTAATTTTGACATGTGATTGTGATTATATAGCTCACATGTAGAAAATTACAGACTTTGTCAATTTTGTGCTACTATTTTATTGAGGGCTTTCTCAGCAAGGATTATTACTGTAGCTTCTGATTGATGGAAGACACAATAAACCTTAAGTTTATAGTTTATTGATGTAGTTTATTATCATTTTCACTTGATTTGTACAACAAATTTTTACAAAATTATATTGTAATTTTATTGTACCATGGAGGTCACTGGAGTCCTTGTAAGAAAAAAATTTCAGTTTTTTTTTTTTTTTTGGTTGCTTAGTGAAATCTAGGATATATATACAATTCAATACAATGGTGTTACTATTACTTGACTTAGGAATTAATATATGAATTTATTATCTTAAAAAAGATCATTTGCAATTAGTAATTTTGATAACATATTGTAAAAACAGAGAACTATTATTTTTTACATACTAGACTGGCCAAGTAGGAAAGTTTAACTAAAGTCAAGTTTTGGTGTGTGGATATAGGAACCCTTGTGTACTGCTAGTGGAACTGAACAAGGATAGATGTTCTGGACAGCAAATGAAAAATGTCCTTACTCTCTTATTTTGAAATTCCCCTCATATGTGTTTACTCCCATGGAAATTCTCATGTGGATTCATAAAGGAACATGTACTAGGGTATTCACTGCAACTTTATTTGTGGTAGAGAGTTGTGTAAACTGGATGTTAACTACTGGGAGCATGCATAGGTAAAATAAGTACAGAGAGTATTATGCAACAATTAAAAAGAACCAATTTGTTGTTATAGATAACAACACAGATGGATCATAAAAACATTGTGAAAGAAATAGTGATATAACAACAATATCATTTATGTAAATTTAAAAAATGCTCACATGATAAAAGCATATGCAAAGAAAAATAAATAAAACACATTTAAGTGATTTTCTGTCTTCAGGATAGGGGAAAACTTTAATGTATTGTGGGTATAAAGACAAAAAAACTAAGTGAAATAAGAGAGGGGATTTGCAAAGATTCATGATGATAATGTATCATGAACTGAGTATAATTAATTCTGCCTTCTGAATTTGAGATTATAAGTAAAATAAACAGCAAAAACAATAACAGAAATTAAAAAATAAAAATCGTCTATAATTCTTTTGCAAATTCTATATTGTTTGAAAGAATAGTTTTGTTGTAGTTGTTATCCTTTGTAACTCTGGTACCTGAAACATAGTAGTAAGTAAATTTTTGTTAGTTAAATGAGTAAATTGGATGGATGAATTAATATAAATAAGTATTTTTCAGTTCCTTACGGTTGTTATCTCCATGTTTTAAACTGCTGAATCAGGGAAATAAATATAGCTTCTCTATTTTGGTGGCTTTGCATGTCATATCATAAATTGTTTTAATTAAATCAGTGGCTTTATAAAATGCTAATTTGCTTACTTCATGACTAACTGCTTTATTGTCTCCTTTTAAGCTTTTAGAGGAAAATGACTTTTTTCCCCTCTTTTAAAAACTTTTAATTTTATATTGGAGTATAGCCAATTGACAATGTTGTGAAAGTTTCAGGTGCACAGCCAAGTGACTCAGCCATACATATACAGGTATCCATTCTCCCCCAAATTCACTGCTTATCCAGGCTGCCACATAACATTAAGCAGAGTTAAAACTCTGTTAAAACTAATCTGTGCATGATTTCTTCTGACTATATAGACACGTGTACCCTAATGTTCATCGCAGCACTGTTTATAATAGCCAGGACATGGAAGCAACGTAGATGTCCATCAGCAGATGAATGGATAAGAAAGCTGTGGTACATATACACAATGGAGTATTACTCAGCCATTAAAAAGAGTACATTTGAATCAGTTCTAATGAGGTGGATGAAACTGGAGCCTATTATACAGAGTGAAGTAAGCCAGAAAGAAAAACACCAATACAGTATACTAATGCATATATATGGAATTTAGAAAGATGGTAACGATAACCCTATATGAGAGACAGCAAAAGAGACACAGATGTATAGAACAGTCTTTTGGACGCTGTGGGAAAGTGAGAGGGTAGGATGATTTGGGAGAATGGCATTGAAACATGTATAACATCACATAAGAAAAGAACCGCCAGTCTAGGTTCAATGCAAGGTACAAGATACTTGGGGCTGGTGCACTGGGATGACCCAGAGGGATGGTACAGGGAAGGAGGGGGGTTCAGGATGGGGAACACGTGTACACCTGTGGCAGATTCATGTTGATGTGTGGCAAAACCAATACAATATTGTAAAGTAATTAGCCTCCAATTAAAATAAATAAATTTAAATTTAAAAAATAAAATAAATGAAATAAAAGATATATTATTTGTTTGTTTTATTTTTGGCTGAAGAGGGTCTTCTTTGCTGCATGCAGGCTTTCTCTAGCTGCAGCAAGCAGGAGCTGCTTCTTTGTTGTGGTGCATGGACTACTCACTGAGGTGGCATCTTTTGCTGTAGACCACAGGCTCCAGGTGCACATGCTTTGGTAGTTGCAGCACGTGGGCTCCGTAGTTGTGGCTCACGAGCTCTAGAACACAGGGGCCCAGTAGTTGTGGTGCCTGGACTTAGTTGCTCCGTGTCATATGGGATCTTCTCAGACTAGGGATCAAACTAGTTTCCCTTGCACTGCGTGGTGGATTCTTAACCACTGGACCACCAGGGAAGCCCTGACTGTATCTTTTTGCTTCATCCCTTTCCTCAAACACTCTGAACTCCATGTCATCAGGACTTTGTTTTATTTTACAGATATGACAAGTTTGGTAATCATTTGCCTGTACACATTCTGGTCCTAGAATAATGATCTTTCACCCAAGAAATTTACAAAGTGATTTCAGATACTTGTGACAATCAAAAAAGTCAGTTTCAAGCTAGTTACTTTTGTTAAGCACTGTCCTGGATTAAGGAGCTGCAGTGATAAAAGAGCACATTGCTTATGTCAGCATGCTTTTTACTATCATCCCACTTCTATTGTGCAGGGTTGTTTTGTTCCAGTTGTTAAGTCATGTCTGACTTTGCAGCCTCATGGACTGTAGCACGCCAGGCTGCTCTGGCCCCTGCTATCTCTGAAGTTTTCTCAAATTCATATCCACTGAGTTGGTGATGCTATTGATATCTAACTGGCTCATAGTCTGCTGTCGTCTTCTTCTTTTCCTTTCAATATGTGTGCAGGGTTACCAAATCATTCATTTTACACTAATATAACCCTTTCCTTGACTTTATTGAGCCAGAGAAGATCCTGTAATTACAAAATGTCAGAATTTCAAAGGGACTTTGAGATCACTCTAATGTAAACACTTATATCACTCGTCGGGGACTGAAGGCAATAGACATTATTCTGTCTTCAGAATGTCACAGTGTATTCTGTCTTCAGTCAAGGCTACTTTCTAGAAACTACATCATGCTCATTTTTATTTAACCTCAAATAAACTATAAATGAACAGTGGAATTTTTATTCTGATACTGAAGTGGTAAAAGGAAAGGTTAGTGTGGAAGGTCCTTGGTTGTTAAGACTTGACTTACGTAAATTTGGCTTTTCAGTTTTCCATAAGCCAAGATAAATTTTTCATGGTGCATAAACATGTGTGTCATGCTTATCCTTGAGTAGTCTGTTGTGAGAGGGATGAAAAGACTCGACAGAAGTCTCACTGAGAAGTCATATTTTCTCTCTGTCTCTTTTAATTGTAGATAGTTGTGTAGTAATGTAAAGTGACTTTTTTTATGCAAAGAAAAAAAAATACTTACTAAGAGTTTCCACAGTAGTCATTCTATGAAAGTCATGGATTTTTAATGATAAGAAACCCAAATAGTATAGCTCTGGGATTCAGACAGTGCTGATTACTCAAAAGGCAAACTAATCATATGCTTAGGGTGCTAGGGAAAATAGATGCACCAGATTTTAAAAAATAATGTTATTTTTTGAAAGCATTGAAGTGATTGCCATGGGGAAAATTAGAAACTTCTTTGACTTTATTACACTTTTTAAAAATACAGGTTGGCATTGTTTTTATTTTGAATTATATGGTGGAAGATGTATAGGCAGAGGAGAGGCCATAATTCTCAGTCCTGCAAAGGTTTTAGTCTCTAATCTGAAAAATTCATTATTTAATCCAGGAGTTTATGAATTGTGTGTGTGATAGACTTGTTTAGAGTATTCCCAAGGGCCTCAGAATTTCGATCTTTAGTGGATCAGGCACTCCTTCTCATCTTGCTTCTATCCTCTGGTCAATTGGGAAAAACACCCACCATAATTGGGTTGTTTCTGAACTCTCCCAAGTCAAAAATCTTACAAGGCATCTATCCATAACAAGTGGCAGTTTGGGGTCACTAGTGGTTACTCAACTGAATCATCATCCAAATATTTTACTTTATTTGCTTTACCAGTTCATTATTTGAATTTTTTTTTCCAAACTTAGCTTAGAGTCTGTCTGAAGCTTGACCACATGTGAAGTTTGACATTTTGAAGGTCAGCTGGTTTGAGTTACTTGTATGTAAGCGTCAACAGATTTTTTTTTTTTTAAACAGGGAAATGTCTATTGTTTTTTCCACTTGAAAAACTAAATAAAACATACAAATATCTCATGAGCTTTTCTTGGACTTTCCCAGAAAGTCTGCATTTACGCTGAGACGGAGCACAGGGAAGTTACAACCTCAGATGGTTTGGAGACAGTTCACACTGCAATAGCTGAATGGTTAGACAAGGGGAAAGCTGTGGAAGGAAGACTTCTAGTGACTTAAGTGGAGAGAAGAAAATATAACTTCTTTGTGTCTATGTTATAGCACTCTACAGTGTCATAAACTCAACACAGAACTGCATATGGGACATGGTTGGGGTGGGCCTGGTAGGTCAGTATGTGCTAAGCTATTTCTGTGATATTCTGTTGCCTTTTGGTTTACAACTAACTCCCATATTCATATCATCTTTTTGAGCTGAACTCTCTATGGAAACTCTTGGCTAAACAGTTTGGAAGTCTCCTACCTTCTTCCAATCTCTCTCCTCTAAATCATGGTTCATATGGCAGAAAATAATTTATTAGAATGCCAGGAAGATCATACACTCTTTTGCATAAAACTCAACTTTTTTTCCATAGCCTGGGAGTGCCAAACATGATCTGAATCCAAGCTGAGGTAGAGAGAGGATCAGGGAGGGAGTAGACCAAGGGATCCTGGCCATTGAATGATAGAAAAACTATAGTTTTTTAAAAAAATCACTATTTAAATATTCTTTTTGTTACTCTAGCAGTTTTCCTATTGCTATCTTTGAAGTCTTTTCATTATAGTATTAACAGCTATAATTTAATGTATTATTTGTTGTTGTTATTCAGTTGTTAAGTCATGTCCAACTCTTTGTGACACCATGAACTTCAATGGCACTTTGATAGAATATGTTCAGGGTAAACAATTGCTTCCCCTTCTCTCCCACTTTACCGTGTTTCAGTCTGGTCTCTTTCTGTTTCTCCATGTCATCTCTTTTCTTAATTACTTTAATTGGTCAAGCTGTTTCTGCCTCAGGACCATCACACAAGCTATTCCTTCTGCCTGAAGCTTTCCCTCCCACTCTTTGCCTTGTGAATTTCTACTTATTCTTTAGAACTCGGTATAATTCAGTCCTCTTCAAAGAGGATTTTCCACGAGTGATAGAATAAATTCTGAGAGATACAAAGAGGAACAATGCAGAGTAGTAGTCCTCAAGGAGGGTGTAATATTGCCAAGATGATACATTCTGAGTAAGTGAAAAGTTTATGATAAAAACCAGCTAGTAAGTTGAGACCTGAATGCTTGAAAGAGGTAGTGATGGTTTTCAGTTGAGGTTTTTGTTATAGACTTTACAGAATAAGTACGTTTTGAAAAGAACTTGAAGGATGCTAATATTTGCATAGATGTGAACAGGGCGAAAGAAAACGGAAGAATTCCTGTGCAGGAGAGGTGAATAAGGGAATTGGACTGGAATTGGAATTGGAGAGACTGAGGAACACTGAACTTTCAGTTCAGTTCAGTTCAGTTCAGTTCAGTCATTCAGTGGTGTCCGACTCTTTGCGACCCCATGAATCGCAGCATGCCAACCCTCCCTGTCCATCACCAACTCCCGGAGTTCACTCAGACTCACGTCCATAGAGTCAGTGATGCCATCCAGCCATCTCATCCTCGGTCGTCCCCTTCTCCTCCTGCCCCCAATCTCTCCCAGCATCAGAGTCTTTTCCAATGAGTCAGCTCTTCGCATGAGGTGGCCAAAGTACTGGAGTTTCAGCTTTAGCATCATTCCTTCCAAAGAAATCCCAGGGCTGATCTCCTTCAGAATGGACTGGTTGGATCTCCTTGCAGTCCAAGGGACTCTCAAGAGTCTTCTCCAACACCACAGTTCAAAAGTATCAATTCTTCAGCGCTCAGCCTTCTTCACAGTCCAACTCTCACATCCATACATGACTTTAGAGACAGAAAAAAGCTTGTGTTCAGATTCAAATGACTTTGAATGCCTACCATATGTCAAGCATATTAATATTTTTTACCTAATTTGTATTTACTCCAGGTATATGAAAACACTATTACTTATCTTTAAGCAGCTTTCCTTACCTTTGAGATTCATAGAGGTTAACTGACTTGCCCATACAGCTAGTAAATGCCAGAAGCTGGAATTTTAACTTTTTATGTCCTTACTTAGAGTCTAGTTCTCTTTCACTTTCCCATGCTACTTATTACAGTGCTTTAGTTGCTAAGTCGTGTCTGACTCTTGCAACCCCATGGGTTGTATGCAGCCTGCCAGGCTCCTCTGTCCATGGGATTCTCCAGACAAGGACAATGGAGTGGGTTGCCATTTCCTTCTCCAGGGGATCTTCCCAATTCAGGAATTGAACCTGGGTCTCCTGCATTGCAGGCAGATTCTTTACCAACTGAGCTACAAGGGAAGGGCCTTGTATATATAGACGGTCCCAAAATAATCTTGGGTTGGAAATGGATTGTAGAGGACCTGAATGTGAAATCTAAGCTTTATTTATTTTAGGCAACAATATCTTTAAAAATCTTTAATTATTATTTTTTTGATTGTGGAAATTTCCTGATTAAAGCGATATTTTAGCAGGATTATTCTAGTAGACATGTGCAGGGTGTGTGAGAATTGGGAGAGTTATGACAGAAATCCTAATAAGGAAGGTGTTGGAGTTGTCTGGGTATGAAGTAATATGTGGCCCTATCTGGAAACCAGAAACATGGGAAACAAGTTATAATACAAATTAGGAAGAGGAGCAAGGACAAATCAGCAGTGCTTGGTGAGGATTAAATATAGTCAGCTGGAAAGAGAAGCCATTGGTGATTCCAAGATTTTGAGTCATCTGTAAGACAATGGTTTACTTCTGTTAAAAAGGAAAAGGAAACCAGGGATTGATATTGATTTTGGGGAAAATGTCATGGACCTGGTTTATTTATATGATCCTAGCAAGACATAGAATTAGAGATAAGATGTGACTAGAATTTGGGAGAGAAGTCGGAATTTGAGAGATTTAGTTAATAATTAATAAGTAGTAGCAAATGTCATGAATGCATTTGAATTCTCTAGTAGAAAGGGTGTGGATAGTGAAAGGAAGTAAAATATACCACTTTGGAATATTGATTATTTTGAAGTTACTTAAGAAAGCGCTGGTGCAAGAAGGACACCTGACCCTCCTTTGCCCTCTTGCAAGCAGGAAATAAATCTTCCATGTGAAAGGTACCCTTCCTGAACCAGGAGGGTAGAAGGGAATTTAGTGTCAAGAAAGCTTTATAAACAAACTTTGTTACTTTTTAACTAATTTACTGCCTCAGACTCAAATTCCTTTGTTCTCATTGTGAGTGCATGGGTGCTAAATCACTTCAGTTATGTCCCTTTCTTCTCAGCCCTATGTACTGTACCCCAGCAGACTTCTCTGTTCATGGGATTCTTCAGGCAAGAATACTGGAATGGGTTGCAGAGCCCTCCTCCAGGGGACCTTCCTGATACAGGGATCCAGCCCAGGTCTCTTTTGTCTCCTGCACTGGCCGCCAGGCTCTTTACCACTAGCGGCACCTGGGAAATCCTTTGCTTTCAATCAGTCCACCACATAGTTTTTCTTGTCTAAAAGGTATAAGAGCTAGCTGCTTTGGTCACTTATTTGTCTCATATTTTAATGGACTTCAATATGTACAGCATTCAGTTTGTTTTTCTCTTCTTAATCTGTTTTATGTCAATTTAATTATTAGACTGGTCAAAGAACCTAGAAGGGAAGAAAAAGAAGGTATTCCACCCACTCCACAGTAGAGAACAGAGGACTGGGAATAGATAGTCGGGGAATACTAAGATCTAGAGGGAAAAGGGAGGAGGGAGTACCTGAAGTAGTAGTAGAGTGATTTGACTACATTCCTTCAATTCCTCCCTCCCCATCTGCCTCTGATAACAAGTCTGATCTCTTTTTCTGTGAATTTGTTTTTTGTTTGTGTGTTTTGTCTTTAGGTTCCACTTATAAGTGAGACCATACAGTATTTGTCTTTCTCTATCTAACTTATTTTACTTATTTGGTTTATCAGTTCAGTTCAGTCCCTCCATCGTGTCCGACTCTCTGCGACCCCATGAACCACAGCTCACCAGGTCTCCCTGTCCATCACCAACTCCTGGAGTCCACCCAAACCCATGTCCATTGAATATAGACTATTAGGTCTGTAGTATTGTTCAAATCCATGGTTTCCTAATTGATTCTTTGTCTGGATGATCTGTGTGTTGTCTGTATGATCTGTGCATTGTGGAGAGCAGGATATTAAAGTCCCCAACACTTACTGTGTTACTATTTTTTTTCTTTTCTGCTCTGTTAATTTTTACTTCATATAGGTGCTCCGATGTTGAGCACATACATATTTAAAATTGTTACATCTTCATTGATGTATCGACCTCTTTATCATGATATAATGCCCCTCCTGTCTTTTTTTTTTTTTTATCACTTTTAGCTTACAGTCTATTTTGTTTGTTACCATTTTCTTGAAATGTCATTTTCCATTCTTGTACTCTCAGTCTATGTGTATATTTAAGGCTAAAGTGAATCTTTTGTGGGCAGCATATTGTTAGATCTTGTTTTGCTTTTAAAAATCCATTCAGCCATTCTATGTCTTTTAATTGGAGAACTTAATCTGCTTACATTAAAGTATACAGCTAGGAACTTACTATTGTCATTTAAAAAATTGTTTTCTGGCTGTTTTGTAGATTCATTGTTCCTATTTCTTATTCTGCTGTCTTATTTGCTTTGGTAGCTTTTGGTATCAGTATTTGACTTCTTTATTGTTAAAGAATTAGTTGTACAACTATGACAGGATTTTACCTTGTAATTACTATGGGGCTTGCATGAAATAGCTTAAACTTATAACACCATATTTTAAACTGATGACAATTTAACTTCAACAGAATTTATAAACTTTATACTTTTTCTTCTTTTCCCCCTCACATTTTAGGTTTTTACTGTTAAAATTTACATTAAAAAAATAAATTGTGTAACTAATAACAGATT
>SJYV01036578.1:0-16503 GCA_006410875.1 Neotragus pygmaeus
AGTGATTTTGGAGCCCCCCAAAATAAAGTCTGACACTGTTTCCACTGTTTCCCCTTCTATTTGCCATGATGTGGTGGGACCATATCATCCAGCAATCCCATTCCTGGGCATATATCCAGAAAAAGACAAAAACTCTAATTTGAAAAGATACGTGCACCCCGGTGTTCATTGTTGTTGTTGTTATTGAGTTGCTCAGTCATGTCTGACTCTTTGCAACCCCAGGGACTGCAGCATGCCAGGCTTCCCTGTCCTTCACCATCTGCCAGAGTTGCTCAAACTCATGTCCATATGTCCAGTGTTCATCGAGGCACATTGACAATAGCCAAGACACAGAAACAAATTAAATGTCCATCAACAGAGGAAGGGAAAAAGAAGACATGATACCTATATATAAAATATTATGTATTTTATAAAAATAAAATATGTAAATATCAGTGATAAAAAATAATAAAAGAATGAAAAAAGAACAGAATACTGCCATCTGCAGCAACATGGATGGACTTAGAAATTACCCTACTAATTGAAGTAATTCAGAAAGAGAAAGACAAATATATGATACTGACCATACGTGGAATCTAAAAAGATTATACAAATGAACATATATACAAAACAGAAACAGACTCACAGACACAGAAAATAAATGTCTAGTTACCAAAAGGGGGCATAAATTAGGAGCTGGGAATTAACATATACACACTACTATGGATAAAATAGATAACCAAAATGGACCTACTGTATAGAACAGTATCTTATCATAAACTATAATAGAAAAGAACCTAAAAAGAATTTAACAATCTTAAACCCCTTTCTGTTTCTGAACTGCTTCCATGAGGGGCACTGTGGGAACACCCTTTGACACCCAGTAGAAAGGGTCTGGACTGACCCGGGCATCCAAGACCCCCACCCCTCTCCTGGCTTCCTTTCAGACACTTGAACTTAAGCTTTGCTGTATCTCCTCCATGTCTGAGTCTGGAGACCACTCCTCCTCCCATCAATCATCTTACAAACATTTCCTGAGAATTTACTAGGTGCCAGGTTGACTGTATCTATTTCCTAGGGCTCCTGTAACAAACTGCCACAGACTCAGCAACTTAAAACAGCACATTTATCTTCTCACTGTTCTGGAGTTAAGACGTCCAAAATCGTCTTGATAAGCAAAAATCAAGATGTCAGTAGGCATAACGAAAAAGAATATAAAAAAGAATGTGTATAGTGTATAACTGAGTCACTTTGCTGTATGGCAGAAATTAACCCATTTTAAATTGACTATGCACGCATGCTCAGTCACTCAGTCGCGTCTGACTCTTTGCGACCCTACAGACAGTAGCCCTCCAGACTCCTCTGTCCATGGGGTTCTCCAGGCAAGAATACTGGAGTGGGTTGCCATGCCCTCCTCCAGGGGATCTTCCCCATGTCTCCTGTATCTCCTGCATTGTCAGGCAGATTCTTTACAACTGAGCCACTTGGAAAGNCTGTCCATGGGGTTCTCCAGGCAAGAATACTGGAGTGGGTTGCCATGCCCTCCTCCAGGGGATCTTCCCCATGTCTCCTGTATCTCCTGCATTGTCAGGCAGATTCTTTACAACTGAGCCACTTGGAAAGCTATGTTTTCATTTAAAAACTATTTTAAAGATGTCGGCAGAGTTGTATTCTTTCAAAAGTTCTAGAAAGTCCATTTCTTTGTCTTTGCCAACTTTTGGAGGTCACCTGAATTCTTTGGTCCATAGACCACGCCTCTGTCTTGAAAGCCGGCAACACCGGGCCAAGTCCTTCTCACATTGCCATCTCTCTGGTTCTCTCTCTCCAGCCTCTCTCTTCCATATTTAAGGACCCTTATGATTAATTACACTGGGCTTCACCAGATAAGGCAGAATCATCTCCCATCTCAAGGTCAGCTGATTAACAACCTTCTTTTCCCTTTGCCATATAATCTAACATATTCACAGGCTGACTTAGGGAGTGGATATCTTTGGAGGGTCCATTCTTCTACCTACTACATGGTGGATGTGACCTTAAGTAAAAACAAACAAGACCTCTGCCCTTGTTTGTAGAGCTGATAGTCTAGAAGTGGAAAACAAGCCATAAACATGGAGAAGGGAAGGCAATAATAAAGATGACAGAATAGCAATGAGAGCTGTGAACAAAATAAAGCAGTGAAATCTGACAAGAGGTCATGAAAACACACATGCTGCTGAGTTAACGAAGAGCCCCATGGCATACCACAGGAGACCATCTTCTCAGACGGCGCAGTGCTAAAGAATCCGCCTGCCACTGCAGGAGACACAAGAGATGCAGGTTCGCTCCCTGGGTCGGGAAGATCCCCTGGAGGAGGAAATGGCAACCCACTCCAGTATTCTTGCCTGGAGAATCCCTTGGACTGAGGAGCATGGTGGGCTACAGTCCATGGGGCTGCAAAGAGTCAGACACGACTGANCCTGGGTCGGGAAGATCCCCTGGAGGAGGAAATGGCAACCCACTCCAGTATTCTTGCCTGGAGAATCCCTTGGACTGAGGAGCATGGTGGGCTACAGTCCATGGGGCTGCAAAGAGTCAGACACGACTGAGCAACTTCCCTTTCTTTTTTTCTTTCCAGTATTCTTACCTGGAGAATTCTATGGACAGAGGAGCCTGGTGGGCTATATAGTCCACGGGGTTGCAAAGAGTCAGACACAACTGAACGTGTGTGTGTGTGTGCGCACACACACACACACGCACATGCTAACTCTTAGTTGCAATGAGCAGGATCTAGTTGCCTGATCAAGGATCAAATCAGACCCCCTGCATTGGGAGGGTGGAATCTTAGCCACTGGATCATCAGGGAAGTCCTCAAACTTGCAACTTATTTACAGTAGATAAATAAATCTAGAGATTCAATGCACAGGGTAATCATGAGTCAACGATACTGTCTTATAAACTTCAGAGTCTTTAAGAGACCGGATCTTAAGTGGTCCCACCACACACACACACACACACATTATAATTATGTAATGAGATAAGGGTGTTAGCTAAGGCTATGGTGGTGTTCATGTTGCAATATATAAATGTATGAGATCAGCAGACAGAGTACATCTTAAACTTACACAACTGTGTTTCATTTAAAGAGACTATTTAAGGGAATGAATTATCTCATAGAACAAGAAGTTCTGATGTTGAGTGGCTCCAGGATTCCTAAAAACAGCAAAATCAAAATCCGGATTCTTTCCACGTGTCACCCTTCTGTCTGCAGCATGTTGAGAGAGAAAAGATGCTGAGTTCAGTTTTGGGATGTGCTAGGTGGGGATGTGGTGGGGGGAGGCACTGTCAGGAGGCAGCTAGAGCTCAGAGCAAGACATGGAGCCAGAGTCATTCCTCCCCTCTGGGAGAGGATGGGAAGACCCTGGGAAGGTGTGTGGAGTGAGAAGCTAGCCGCTGATGCAGCAGCACTGCACACACCTGCATTCATGAAGCACCTGCTGCATACCCAGCCTTAGCTGAACTCCAGGCAGTCAGGGGTTCCGAAAGGTGGGGTCTCCTCCATTCAAATCAAGGATTTGGATGCAAGGATTTATTACAGAGAAGTCACCAGGAAGGGAGGGCGGGAAGCAGGATAGAGCAGGGGAAACTATGTAAATGAGTGAATCCCTGTTAAGTGCCAGCCTGGCCTCAGCCTGATGCTGCTGAGAGCCCTGAGTGTGGTGGTGTCTTGGAGTTCGTTCTGTCTCCTGAAGGGCGCTTAGCTATGACTCTCTAGACATTTGCTATGAGGCACGACAGATGAGGAGGTAGGGAGGTTCCAAACACTCTGGCTCACCTCTGCGAGACCACTCCAAAGAGCAAGGCCGTGCTGAAAGCCACAGGTGTGAGTCTCAGCAGGAGCACAGGGGAGATAAACAAGATTATATAAATATATGTGTATATATGATACATATATTATATATATCATATATATAGGCTTCTCAGGTGGGGCAGTGGTAAAGAATTCACCACCAACATAGGAGACATAAGAGATGCGATTCAATCCCCAGGTTGGGAAGATCCCCTGGAGTAGAAACTGGCAACCCACACCAGTATTCTTGCCTGAAAACTCCCATAGACAGAAGAGCCTAATGGGCTATAGTCCGTGGGGTTGCAAAGAGTTGTACATGACTGAGTATATGCATACAGACACACACATATAAGTATATACATATACACACATAGCTGCAAGTGATGAATCAGAAGGAAATGATTATTGTACACAGTGCAAAGGGTCACCCCAAGCCTCTCCAACAGAAAACAGACATACACATACAATGGAATACTACTCAGCCACAAGAAAGAAACAGTGTCATTTGCACAACGTGGATGGAACTAGAAGTGATTAAACTAAGTGAAGTAAGTCAGCAAGAGAAGACAGACACCATATATTACTTATATGTGGAATCTAAACTATGACACAGGTGAACTTATCTATGAAACAGAAATTGACTCCCAGACGCAGAGAACAGACTTCTGGTGACCAAGGTAGGGGGCAAGGAGAGAGAGACTGGGAGTTTGGCATTAGCAGAGGCAAACTATTATAAATAGAATGGAGAGCAAGAGAGTCCTACTGTATAGCACAGGGAACTCTGCTCACTGTGGCAGCCTGGGTTGAGGAAGAGTACGGGGGAGAATGGATATGTGTGTCCATATGGCCAAGTCCCTTTTCTGTCCACCTGAAAGTACCACAACATTGTTAACTGGCTTTATTCCAATACAAAATTAAAAAATTTTTAAATTACACAGCTATATTAATATAGTGTATCATAAACAAATTAATTATGTTATGTTAAATTACAAACATAATAAATTACTGCAAATGTCATTTATTTATCCATTCAACTGCACTATGCTAGTGATCAATTCTAAAACACAGTAGGTCTTCCATCCCTCTGTGGCTCTTGTCTCAATTGGAAAGAACTTCTCCATCTAAAAAACTCCTGTTCATCCTTCAAAGCCTAACTTAAAGTCTACTTTCTCTGTCTCTCCTCTCTCCTGTGCCCTATGAGATAACACCTCCCTCTACCGTGCTAGTGTGGAAATGAAGGAACTGCTACAGCATTTAATTCGATAAGTCAGAAAGAAAAAACAAGCCCTGGAAGGAACTTGTAATGAGTGACAGAGTAGCAGTTCGTCAGGGAGAACACACAAAAACGTTAGAATTTTTTTAAAAAGGAATTCTGGAACAGAAGAGCCATATTTCTAGGCAGTTAATTCAAGAAACAGAAAAAACAAACGCAATTATCTAAAACCAGATATAGAGAGGCTCTTTCAATAGAAGAATATGACATGCAACTCTAAGCTGAAAAGTGTGAAGATCACAGTGAAACTGAGCTTTCTACAAACATATACGTTACCAACACGAGCTCAAGAAGGCACAGAAAAGCTGAATGAATAAATAATGAGGGAAAACAAAACTAAAGACACTGTCAAAAAAGTCAACCTCAAACGATTTCGCCATTCAACCTTCAGAAGCTCAGTCTTCAAAAGGTCAAGAAAGAGGTAAAGTTTTCTAAGTTAGATGGAAAATTTCCTAATCATTCTGTAAACAGCCCAACCCTGATACAAAACCTGGCAACCTGGGGGGAAAAATGTTCAAAGACTAAGTTCATCCAAAAAAAAAAAGAACAGAAGTACTAGACGAAGCCCAGGTTCACAGACTTTTGTCCGTAATTCTGAAAAAAACTAAAAGTTCTGCAAAGTGGAATTTTTTTTGGTAAGTTTGGCACCAAAACGAAGTTGATACTCTCTTGGCAAATGTCATATTGAGCTTGAAAATATGTGGGTTATTTTCAAATATCTTTTGGTGTTGATTTCTCACGTAATTCCACACCGATAAGAGAATGGACTCTATGATTTCAATACCTATACCTTTAGACCATGAAATTTTTGCACCTAGTTTTATGAAACTGGATATGTTCCAGTGTCTCTTAGTTTTTATAGACTCTAGGAACTTGAATAAAACTTATATCTTATTGTTTTGTGAAAATTGTATAAATCCTAATTATGTTGAAGTGGTTCATGGTGCTTTTCAGATCTCCTGTATCTTTCTACTTTCTGTATATTCATTCTATTAATTTTTGAGAGCTTGATACTGAAACTCCAACTAAAACTCTTACTTNTTGTATAAATCCTAATTATGTTGAAGTGGTTCATGGTGCTTTTCAGATCTCCTGTATCTTTCTACTTTCTGTATATTCATTCTATTAATTTTTGAGAGCTTGATACTGAAACTCCAACTAAAACTCTTACTTTTTCTACTCAAAAAATGTTTGTAATATATAATGGAACTACATGTAACTTTGTTCTGTATTTTCAAAATCTCCCGTAAATGTGTTATCATGCTTTCATAAAAAATTTTAAAAAGAGAGAAAATCTAATTTGATAGCCAACGTGACCCACAGTGATATGAGCTTCTTTATAATATTTATGATGCAGAATGTGAATAAATTCATGCACCCTTGCTGCTGAAATATTAATGTGTTTGATTACAAGTTCTCCAACAACCCGCTAGTGGTAAGTGACAATACAGAACATGCACTCTACTTTGTGTGTGTATGTTGTGTGTTTGTCTGCAAAAATAGCAGTTTGCTGTGACCGTAGAGACTTATGCCAGGAATGCAAGGATGAATCTATGTTGGTAGTTGGGTCATGGGAAGCATCAGAGTTCATGTCTCCATCTCTTTACTCAGTGATATCATGCTGGCAGCCTGAAACCACCCATGGGGAGAGTATCTGTGTGCGTCCTCAGTCGTGTCCGACTCTTTGACCCCATGGACTACAGCTCACCAGGATCCTCTGTCCACGAAAGTTTCCAGGCAAAAATACTGGAATGGGTTGCCATGCCCTCCTCCAGGGGCTCTTCCTGACGCAGGGATCGAACTCGAATCCCTTGTATCTCTGGCATTGGCAGGCAGATTCTTTACATGAGCACCATCTCAGGAAGAGTATTTACACCACAGCAATTGGCAAATTCTTCTGAACATTCCCCTCCCTCCCTCCATCTACCAGCACTCTACTGAACATTGAAAAGTTTTAAATAAAATTCACTATCAGTAAGTGAAAGGAAAAAAACAGTAGCTGTTCAGCTCCAGAGAAGTCAGAAAGTCATTTGGTAAAATCTCGATCCATTACAATACAAAAATTTAGTAATGCAAGGACACTTTCATGATCCAGGAAGGTATTATAGCATTGTTAAACACACGGGCTCAGAAATTCTATTCCCTGTTGTTTTTTTTAGTTATTTTACTTATTTGTCTATTTGGTCTGGGTCTTAGTTGCAGGATGCAGGATCTAGTTCCCTGACCAGGGATGGAACCCAGGCCCCCTGTACTGGGAGCGTGCCACTGGACCACCAGGGAGGTCCCTAGTCCCTGTTTTTAAACCTTGATGCTTCCATTGACTGTTTTTTTCTGGGGTTCTCTGAACCTAAGTTTCCTCCTGTGAAATGGGAATAGCAATAGCACCTACCTCTGAGGACCGTTGAAAAGAATTAAATGAAACAATCCTGCAAAACATATAGAAAAGTGATCGGCAATAGTAAGAACCTCATCAACGGTAGTTACTGTTACTGTGTTTTTTTGTGACAAAAATTTTTTTTAACTTTTATTTTATATTAGAGTATGAGCTGCCCAGGCTCATTGGTAAAGAATCTGCCTACCAATGCAGGAGATGCAGGTTAAGTCCCTGAGTCGGCAAGATCCCCTGGAGGAGGAAACGGCAGCCCACTCCGGTATTCTTGCCTGGAGACTCCCATGGACTGAGGAGCCTGGCGGGCTGCGTCCATGGGGGTCCCCAAAAGCAGGACACAACTAAGTGACTGAGCTCACACACGCGTGTAGCTTTGATCTACAATGTTATGTGAGCTTTAGGCATACAGCAGAGTGATTCAGCGATGCGTATACATACAGCTATTCTTTTTCAAATTTTTTTTTCCCATTTAGGTTATGACGGAGTATTGAGTATCATTCCCTGTGTCTTTGTTGATTATCTAATTTACATATAGCAATGTATGTCTGTTAACCCTAACCTCTTAATTTATCCTCCCCCCTTCACCTTTCCCCTTTGGGAACCATAAACAATTTAATTTATTTAATTGGAGGCTAATTACTGTACAATGTTGTAGTGGTTTTTGCCATACATTGACATGAATCAGCCATGGGTTTACATGTGTTCCCCATCCTGAGCCCCCCTCCCACCCCCCTCCCCATCCCATCCCTCTGGGTCATCCCAGTGTCCCAGCCCTGAGCACCCTGTCTCATGCATCAAACCTGGGCACTGCCGAACCGTTCCTCATGTGGTGATATACATGATTCAGTGCTATTCTCTCAGATCATCCCACCCTCGCCTTCTCCCATAGAGTCTAAAAGACTGTTCTATACATCTGTGTCTCTTTTGCTGTCTCACATATAGGGTTATCATTACCATCATTCTAAATTCCATATATATGCGTTAGTATACTGTATTGGTGTTTTTCTTCCTGGCTTACTTCACTCTCAATTAATTGTCAAATATGAAAAAAAGATAACACTTTCCTAAAAAACTAATTATTTTAACTCAACCCGTCTATTATGTTTAACAGAGAAATACAAGCTTTCTAGTTACAATTAAGGAAAGAATACATTGCCATTATTAGTTAATTCTTGGACGTTTTAATCACCTAGTAAAAGAAGAAAAAATAATTATCAAGAGAAAAGGAGATCAAATAATCTTTATTTACAGGTAATAACCATATTTGCCTTAGAAAATCTAGCTGAAAAACTATTCAAGTTAACAGGAAGTCGGGAAGGCAACAGTGTACCCAAAAAATACACAAACACCAATCACTTTGTTACTGCTATTACTGCTATTGCTCAGTCGTGTTGGACTCAGCAATCCCATGGACTGTAGTCCACCAGGCTCCTCTGTCTATGGAATTTCCCAGGCAAATATACTAGAGAGGTTGTCATTTCCTTCTCCAGGGGATCTTCCCCAGCCAGGGATCATACCTGAGTCTCTTGTGTCTCTTGCACTGGCAGACAGATTCTTTACCTGCTGAGCCAACGGGGAAACCCAATCGCTTTCCTAAAGACCAGCAGTTGCCAAAAAATATAAAAAGGAAATGACTCACTTTAAAATAGTAACCCAAAACATATATAACCTAAGGATACATTTGATCATAACTGGATAGGGTTAATGTGAATGAAATCATTAAAACTGTAAGGAATATTTAAAAATGAAACAAATAAATATTCCTGAAAGGGAAGAATATTATGAATTACTAAGGTACAGAAAACAAAAGGAGACAGATTTATATGGGAAAAGCAGAAGAATAATATGTTCTTGAAAAGGAAGAATATTATGAACTACTAAGATACAGAAAAAAAAAGATTTATAGGAAAAAATTAGAAACCAGAAGATCCTTAAAGAGACCCAAATATAGATAACTATTTGGTATTTCCAACGAGAAACAAGATGGATCTGGGACAACTGACTAAATGTTTGGAAAAAAAGTTACGTTTGACCTTCATTTCAACCCTCACAACCAAATAAATTCCAGATGGATAGAAAAGTAAGATTTTTTTTAAAAAAATGTGGTAACACACACATTAGAAGAAAATACAAGATGAATATTTACCAAAGGTATCAATAATAAAATAAAAGACTGGGAAAATTGAGTAGATAATTTTTTTTTTTTACTCTGGGGGCCAAAACCAATTTCAAAAAGTTAATAAAGAACTGGAACACTAGAAAAGACTATTTGAAATGTATTAGCCAGTGGATTATTTTATATGTAAGAGATCAACAAGGAAAAGAAAAGATCATGGGCAAGAGGCATATAAAAAATGCTGAACTTCATTAGATATCAAAGTTTTTTATAAATTAAAATAAGATACAGTATTTGCCTTTCCATCTGGCAAAACATAATAGTACCCACTGCTGGTGAGGATGTGGGGAAACCAACTCATATACAAAACATGAGAGAATAAGTTTGCTCCATTTTTCTGAGATCAATAAACATCATTCAACCCTGAAGTCTTCCAAACACTCATCTCTGTGACCCAACAGTAGATATTCATTCAAAAGAAATGAAAACAATATTCACCCAAAACCTCTATGTATGCTATTGTGTATTGTAGGTTTATTTATAGTTCCAAGAAACTAGAAACAACCCAAAAGACCTTTCAGGGAATAAAAAGACTGTGGCATAATCCACACACTAGAATTCTTCTCAGAAACAAAAAGGAACCAATGACAGGACTTCCTTGGTGGTCAAGTGGTTAAGACTCCAAGCTTCCAATGTAGGGAGTATAGGTTCGATCCCTAGTCAGGGAATTGAGATTTCACGTGTCATGCAGTGTGGCCAAAAAAAATTTAAAAAAAAATTTTTAAAGAACAAATGGCAAATACACACAACTATAGGGATGAATCTCAGATGGATTCTTCTGAGTGAAAGACACCAGGCTCCAAAAGCTAAATATTGCATCCACTTGCATGACATTCTGCAGAAAGCAAAACTGTCATTACGGACCTCAGAGAAGTGGTTTCCAAGGACAAGAGTGAAGGGAAGAAATTGAACACACAAAAAACCTGCAGGAATGAGGGCAAACAACAGAATATTCTGCAGGTATTTGTTAAAACCTATAAAATTGTAGACTGCACTGGGAGAATCTCACTGTATGTAAATGACACATCAATAAACCTAATTTTTAAAAAATCATCTTAAAGAAGAATATATGCAAAGAATTGAGTATATGGATGGTTGTCATAGCATAATACATAACGCATAAAAAAACGCATCATTTAGAATAACCTACAGCTTCCCTGGTGGCTCAGAGGTAAAGAATCCACCTGCCAATGAAGGAGATGCAGGTTCGATCCTTGCGTTGAGAAGATCCCCTGGAGAAGGAAGTGGCAACCCATTCAGCCAGTATGCTTACCCAGGAAATCCCCTGGACAGAGGAGCTCGGCAGGCTACATACAGTTCATGAGGTCTCAGAGTCAGACTCAACTGAGTGACTAAACAAGTGTGCCAATGCCAATTTCCTAATTTTGACAAAAATCCCCTAGTTGTACATAGGACGGTAACTTTAGGGAGTGCTGGATATAGGATGTATGGAAACTCTCTGTACTGCTTTTTTACTACTTTTCCGCAATTCCAAAATTATTTTCAAAATGAGTTTTTAAAGACCATTTAAACAGTTACTGTACAGACATAGATAAGAACTTTGGATGTGAATGCCACAATCCTCCCATAAAATCCCAGCTGGCTTTTATGTTATCCCTTCCATTGCCACTTTTATTTTTTCACAATATATATGCACTATAATTTCTTTACAGGTTTATAAAAACAAACAAGAAGCCAGTATGACCTTGCATGAAGGTTGGTCTCGGAAGCTCACCTTATGAGTATTTCAGTCATAAAGCACCTACTGTGTGTCAGAGTCAGCCTCTGGAAAGATGTTGTCTTCACACACACACACACACACACACACACAAACAACCCGAAGTGATGGATGGTATGTTTTCTGTACCAAGTCATCAATTTCATGAGACAAGTGAGTCAGAGCCCATGGTGTCAGAATTGTATTCTTAAGCTGTGAATAAACAGTAATTTCCTTAAAGACCAAAGGAGCACAATTTTTCAATAGTCTTTCTTCTCCTCTGCCTTCACCATCTCCATGGACTGTCAACTCCAAGCCCCTAAAATCTTTTCAGATTTTTTTTGAATAATTGACTCCATTTCTTGCTGATTGTCGGGCAGAGCACACGTTCAGTTTTATGCTATGTGGTCCAAAGGCAGCTCACAATTTGGCAGCTTGCTTCTTCAGCATCATCAAGGGAGAGAGAGAGGGAGGCTTCTAGCAGAGGACAGTGCCATCTTAACATCACATAATCTTTCGCACATAATCACAAACATCCGAGCATCCCTGGTGGCTCGGTGGTAAAGAACCCACCAGCCAGTGCAGGAGACTTGGGCTTGATCCCTGGGTTGGGGAGATTCCCTGGAGAAGAAATGGCAACCCACTCCAGTATTCTTGCCTGTAGAATCCCACAGAGGAGCCTGGAGGGCTAC
Organism: Neotragus pygmaeus; assembly: GCA_006410875.1. Lineage (NCBI taxonomy): Eukaryota > Metazoa > Chordata > Mammalia > Artiodactyla > Bovidae > Neotragus > Neotragus pygmaeus. The sequence continues at coordinate 12,053 of SJYV01036578.1, forward strand.
AAGCCACGGGGTCACAAAGAGTCAGACTCAACTGAGCAACTGACACCACTGTCACCAAGTCCAAGCTTGCTTTGCTTGCCGCACAACAGGTCAATAAATCCAGGAGAGAGGTGTGGAAGCAAAGAACACAACTTTATTTGGCGGCTTATGGAGATGTCAGACTATTGTCTCAGAGTAACCATCTTATGGTCTGAATGCCAGGTTCTTTTATAGAAGAGAGATGGGCGGTGGGGAGGAGAAGTAAAAAACCCATTAATCTTGCAAGCATCTCTTAGAATGGGAAGTCTCAGAGGGAGGATGTGTAGCTTCCTTCCTGTAGCCATCCACGGTGGACAGGGTCCTGCACAAAGGCACTTTGGTTTAATATTTAGAGAGAGGGCAGGGTTCCCCAAGGCAGGCCATTATGTATAAACAATATCCTTTCAGTGAACAAAAGCAACGAGAAGCAAGGATTAAAGTAAAAGAAACAGATCTAAACAGGGAGTCAGAACTGGCTCTTTCCTGCAAGGCTATAATAGGGTTGTCTATACTCACTACACCATGCATTAGGTTCCTAGGTTGTTCTTGTCATTGTTTAGCTGCTCAGATGTTTCCAAGTCTTCTCAGACTCACGGACTCCTCTGTCCATGGTATTTCCCAAGCAAGAATACTGGAGTAGGTTGCCATTTCCTTCTCCAGGGGATCTTCCCAACCCAGGAATCAAACCCAGGTCTCCTGCATTGGCAGGCAGATTCTTTACCACTGAGCCACCTGGGAAGAAAGCCCCATGCTTCCTAGGACTTTTGCTTATTACTTGTTGCATGTTTTCACCCTTTAACAACAGTGTCCTCTGTTCACACTCCACTCCCCTTTCCTGGTAACTGACATTTTACTCCCTGTTTTTACAGGTTTACCTTTTTTATATCCCACATGTAAGCCATATCATATAGTACTTGGCTTTCCCTGATTTATCTTTCTTAGCATAATGTGTTCAAGGTCCATCCATGCTGTGGTAAATGACAAGATGGCTTTTTTTTTCTCATGGATAAATAATGTGTTTTCATGTCACATCTTTTTTGTTGTTAAGAACCAAGATTCATTAATACATGCATATGTGTGTATAAGGGCTTCCCTGGTGGCTCAGCTGGTAAAGAATTTGCCTGCAAAGTGGGGAGACGGTTTCGATCCCTGGGTTGGAAAGATCCCCTGGAGAAGGTTAAGGTTACTCACTCCCAGTACTGTGGCCTGGAGAATTCCATGGACTATATAGTCCATGGGGTCCGACACGACTGAGTGACTTTCATTTCACTCACATGTGTGTATGATTGAATCACTTTGCTATATGCTTGAAACTAGAACAACACTATAAGTCAATTGTTTCAAGAAAAAAGAAGTATATTTTTATCAAGTGTAAAGAATATACAAATGCAATATGAAATATTAAAGATGAATTTGAAATAGTAGACTACATACATATTTCTCTTTAAAATATCAGTAGTCTGATCTATGACTTGAAAAGACCTAGAAACAAACAGGTGAGTCTAGGCTATCTTTTTGTGCTAAGAAGCCAGAAAAGTCCAGGGAGGTTATGCACGTCACATCTTTTTTATCCGCTCGTCCATCGTCTAAGTTGTTTCCATATCTCGGCTGCTGTGGATAGTGCTGCAATACACACGGGAGTGAGGGCTTTCCCGGAGGCTCAGTGGCTAAGAATATGCCTGCCAGCGTGGGAGACAAGGGTTCCACCCCTGGGTCCGGAAGATCCCCTGATGAAGGAAACGGCAGCCCTCTCCAGTAATCTTGCCTGGGAAATCCCATGGACAGAGGAGCCTGGCAGGGTATAGTCCATGGGGCTGCAAAAGAGTCGGACACAACTTAGCGACTAGAGAGATGTAAGATGGGGAGAGATAACTACCTTCTCTGAGACTTGGTGGCCTCTCTGGGAAAATGAACATCCCTCCCAAGGAGGGAATGAAAACTGAACGAGACTGGTATATAGTACATGCCCAACAAATTCTCACTGGTATCGTGATTGCAAAGTGAAAGTTGTTCAGTCGTATCCAACTCTTGGTGAGCCCATGGACTGTTGCCCACCAGGCTCCTCTGTCCGTGGAATTCTCCAGGGAAGAATACTGGAGTGGCTAGCCATTCCCTTCTCCAGAGGATCTTCCCAAACCAGGGATCGAAGCCAGGTCTCCTGCATTGCAGGCATATTCTCTACTGTCTGAGCCACCAGGAACCCCAGTATCATGATTACTATTGTTTTTAACTTTAGCCTCTATGGTGTGAACTTACTGGTCCATGACTCTTTTGCAGTTGATCATAGCAGATTTTAAGTAACATTTGTTGATGAATGAATCTTTGGAATAATGGAGCTATATAACCAGGGAATCTTCCTTCTAGTAAGTTTTTTTTTTTTTTTTGAGGACTTGATAAAATAATGGATAACTTTTGAGCTCATATGCACCAAGACACCATATTCTAAGCATTTCCCATGAGTTTACTCTCAATTAAGAAATATTATCAAGGGACTTCCCTGGTGGTCCAGTGGTGAAGAGTCTGAGATTCCACTGCAGGGGTGAAGGGTCCACCCCTGATAGGGGAATTAAGATCCTGCATGCCACACAGAGCAGGGCTAAACACTAAAAAACATGTTTAAAAAAAAAGAAATACCAACATAGGCATTTTACAGACCAGAAAAAGGAGGGCACAGAGATGTTAAAGTGATTACCCACATGGATGATAAGTAACGGAGTTTGAGACTCAGTTGGAAATAGACCAGGCAGGACCCTGATCACACCAAGCTTTCATTCTAACTGCAAAGAGAAAAAAAAAAAAAAAAGATCAGAAACAATAAAGAATCTCAAAGTGTCATAAATGTAATAAAGGAAATAAAGTCAAGTGATGTGATAGTGAGTGATGGAGTAGAAGTGTTTCCACTTAGGAAGCGGGGGGCATGTAACACTTGACCTAAGACCCAGAGAATGAGAAGAGACCAGCCATGAAGCTCTGGGAAGGAAAAGGATACCAAGGAGGAAAAAAAACAACAGTAACTGCAAAGGCTCTGAGGCTGGAGAGAGGTCTCTCTGAAGGGCAAAAAGGCAGCTGGTGTGGCTGGAGGACTGTGAGCGGGAGAGGGGTCCAATTTGTTGGGAGGAAAATATAAAACAGTTTACAGCATGTCAGGGCTTTCCTGTGGCTTAGTAGCAGAATCTGCCTGCAAGGCAGGAGATAAAGACATGAGTTCGATCGCTCGGTTGGGAAGATCCCCGAGGTAATGGCAACTCGCTCCAGTATTCTTGCCTGGAAAATTCCATGGACAGAGGAGCCAGGCGGGCTACAGTCCACGGGTCACAAAGAGTCGGACACTACAGAGTGACTGAGCGCATAAGATCCCAGGCCTGGGCCTGGCACACAGCCCTGACTCAGTAAATACAACGATTGTTATAACTGCTTCAAAGGGCTGAAAGCTGCATTTGCTGCCCCCAGGGGCTGAACGTCAGGAAGTTCCCGGCCTTTAGGTGTGGCCAAGGTGCAGGAGTGGGCCGTGGGAACCTCTCCAGGATCTGGCTCAGGAAGACCCTGCCTGGGAAGGGCTGACCAGCTTGTGCATCATCCATCCTTCCTCAAGTCCTCAAACACTGCCCACACCCTCCTGCCGGGAACAGGGTTGGAGTCAGCACCACCTTCCCACTCGCCCAAGACACTTTTGTCAGAGGTCGGTGACTTTTTTTTTTACATAATAGCAAAACGCAGATCACAGCATCTGGTCCCATCACTTCATGGCAAATAGATGGGGAAAAAATGGAAACAGTGACAGACTTTATTTTCTTGGGCTCCAAAATCACTGTGGACTGTGACTGCAGCCAGGAAATTAAAAGACGTTTGCTCCTTGGAAGAAAAGCTACGACAAACCTAGACAACATGTTAAAAAGAAGAAACAGCTCTTTGCTGACAAAGGTCCATCTAGTCAAAGCTATGGTTTTCCCAGTAGTCATGTACGGACGTGAGAGCTGGACCATAAGAAGGCTGAGTGCTGAAGAACTGATGCTTTTGAATTGTGGTGTTGGAGAACTCTTTCAGAGTCCCTTGGACAGCAAGGAAATCAAACCAGTCAATCGTAAAGGAAGTCAGTCCTGAATATTCATTGGAAGCACAATGCTGAAGCTGAAGCTCCAATAGTTAGGCCACTGAACAACTGACTCATTGGGAAAAACCCTGATGCTGGGAAAGGTTGAGGGCAGGAGGAGAAGGGGGTGACAGAAGATGAGATGGTTGGATGGCATCATCAACTCAATGGACATGAGTTTGAGCAAATTCAGGGAGATAGTGAAGGACAGGGAAGCCTGGGGTGCTGCACTCCAGGGGGTCACGAAGAGTCGGACATGACTTAGCAGCTACACCACAACAAAATTCAGGAAAATAACAGCCAAAGAGAAGACAATGGAGAAAGAGGAAGAGGAAAAGGAGGC
>SJYV01036580.1:0-14893 GCA_006410875.1 Neotragus pygmaeus
CCAGCAAAAGCCATCATGTAATTAGTTTGCTTTAGTCATGGCCATCTCAATGATCAGACAGCACTGTTTCAGAGGTGCTGTGGAACTCCACTCACTTTACGGAATCTAGTCCCAGAAAAGCATCTCTGAAAAAGCCAGGCACAGGGTCAGTTGAACTAGGCTCTGTTTATTTCCAATTCATTGTTCTCCCTTAAAGGATCTTTTCTCTTGCAGTTTAGTCCCAGAACTCCTAGGTGGAGAAGTTTGAGTTTAGTTTTGTTCTCCATTTAACTTCAATGCCATACTTATTTATTAGGAACTTGAGTAAGAAACAAATGACCATGATGTAAATGCTTTAATATTTGCTTAGCAACTGTTAAAAAGCACTTAACATTCCACTCTCACGACGTAAGTATTAGATGAACAGCTCAGTCATCAATTCAGTGAAGGTGGCCCTGCCCCTTCATTATGTGCCATGTTGACTTGGTAACAGTGAAACCATATACATTAGCAAGAAGGTTCAGCACTCACTCCCTCTTCAGTACACAGGACTGAGCCTTAATGACTCCCCAAGAACCTGTATTTGAGGGCCCATTCCTCTGTGAGTCATGATAGGACTTGATAGTCCAGTAATATCCCTTCATTAAAGAGCTTGCACTTTACTTAAGTTTATCTTCTTAATCACTAGAACCCCTCAGTGCAGTCTATCAGGAGCCAATCTCCTTCAAATGTGAGAAAGGTGAGGCTTCAGAAAGGGGAAACGGACTTGCCAAGAATGGTTATGTCATTCATTAGGGATAATGAGATTAGAATGTAGGTTGCTGAAGGAGGCACAGCCAGAAACATTTTCCCTGAGAAATAACCTGAAATCTTCAAAGGTGTTTGACCTCAGGACCAAAACCCTGATTGTTTCATTAAATTGTTAGCAATTCCCCTATGTAACCTTCTTTTTCATTTATGCCTTGACCTGCAGGCCAAAGAGTGGGTGGCCATAAATTCTGTGAGGAAAAGTTTATCTAGTAGAGAGAGATACCTCTTTTCCCTGAGAAAGACAGAGCTGGGTCATGGGGAGGTCTCAGCCTGCCCTTAAGGCACACCCTAGGTATAGGATGAAAATGTCCTGGGAATTTAACATGCAATTTTTTTTCTTGAAACCTCTTGTGAGAGTTGACTTTGGAAGTGTACCATGTTTTGATTTGTGGGAAAAAATTATGAAATTTGAAATACAGAGCTAATTCAGGTGTGTCTCATTTTTATATAAAAAAGCATAGCTATTCCAAACTGCATACAAGTCAATTTGATGATAGTGGCATTGTAATGTAATTGTTTAATCTGAGTCATTCACTGGGATTAACAGCTTCATCTAGGAGGGTTGGCTCAACCCTCAACTTCAAGCTTTTAATCCTCACTTTCACTACACCAGCTTTAGCTAAAATTTTTAAGTATTTGAACTTGGTGTAAGATTTTGTTATGATAAAGTTTTTGGCTAGAAAATCATTGATTTACAATGCCTTTCTCCTATGAAAAATAAGAAGCAGAAACAAAGAAATGTGAAGGGACTTTCTCAAAGACCACCCAAATAACTATTGGCAGAAGTATTCTGCTCCACTGAGAGTTCCCCACACACTAAAGTCCCCATTCAGGTGGAGAATGGGATGGTGATATTGATCCTCCTGACTTCAATTAGCCCAAGTTTGGACTCTGTCTGTCTTTGCCCCAATTCTATGCTGAATTCTCCTCTGTTCAAATCCTTTCATAAATATGCACCCTTAGCTTAAAGCTTTCCCAGTTTTGCAGTTTGAGAAGATACTGCTTTGAGAAAGATCCCTGATAGTCTCCTTACTTGCTGCAGATAATACTCAATCCTTCCTTCTCCCAATCTTTGACTTGGTTGTGTCTATTGGCTTGACACACTAAGAGGCAAACCCAGTTTTCAGGTAGCAGTATCCCCTCTGTTTCAGAGGTGTTTCACAATCCATATCTCCTAAAGATGAAAGGGAACGCAAGAGATTATGATCTTCTAGGCAGACAGCTAATTCTAATCTCACTGTAGAAATAAAAGCCTTCACACTTATGTGTTTTATCCATATTCATACAAATAACTGATAATAGGTTGACCAAAAAATGATGATAGAGTCACAAAGTATAGCACTTCCAGTAGAGAGCTCTGCTCTCTACTCTCACTCTTGACCTCTTCTTTTCTGACCCTTCATTGATCAGTGGCTTCTGACTCCAGACTAGAAAGAATTGTATAATGACCCTGAATTATCCATCACTTCACTTCATCAGTTATCCCTGGTTCTTTTTAGTTAACAAGAGCATTTAGAAACCAAGATCTGGAAACTAGGTGTGCTTATTACTTTCAGTGTTTCAGTATTACCAAGCTCTCTCACTAGACAATGCTGGGAATGTGCATAATTTGTTAAATAGTCTCCCAAAACTCATGTCCACCCAGAACCTCAGACTGTGACTTTTTTAGACAGAATGTTTACAGATGGAACTTGTTAAGTTAAAATGAGATCATATTGGATTGGGTGGGTCTTAAATGCAATCACTGGTGTCTTTATAAGAGAAGGGAAAAGGAGTGCAGGGCCACAGACACAAATGGAGAAGAAGGTCATGTGAGACAGATTATAGTGATATGGCTACAAGCCGATGTCAGTGTCATGGACTGGAAGACAATGATTAAGGACAGCTACCCAGAGGTAGAAGAAGATGACAGAATAGAATATCTTTTAGAGAATGAGGAAGCAACCAACCCTGCCAATATCTTAATTTTAAACTTCTGGCCTCCAGAACTGTGAGAAAATAAGTTTCTGTTACTTTAAGGCATCAAGCTTCTAGTAATCAGTAATTTGCTTAGCAGCTCTAGGAAGCTAATACATTATGTATACATTTTTATGCATATTTAAATGTGCATTTTGTGTAGGTACCAATAGATAATAGATATATAATGGTATTTAATATAGTGTGATATATGATAAATATATATGCTTATATATTTATGAAGGGTGAAGGTGAAAGGGAAAGTTGCTCAGTCATGTCTGACTCATTGTGACCCCACGGACTATACAGTCTATGGAATTCTCCAGGCCAGAATACTGCAGTAGATAGCTGTTTCCTTCTCCAAGGCATCTTCCTATTGATTCCATGTCTACTGCATTGCAGGTGGATTCTTTGCCAGCTGAGCACCAGGGAAGTTTATAAATACCATGAATTCACATGGAACTTCCAATTCCAATTCAACAAAGGCGTTAATTCTAGATCTTTCCATTCCAATATTTGTAAGTCCTTTCTCACTTAGAAACTCAATTCCAATTATCTTTATACTTACATATCATATCTCATCAGTCTCCCTCTACGACCACTGATTTACAGTAAATTACATGTATTGGAATAATTGAATTGATCATTTTCTTTTGGAATTCTCAGGTAGTGAAAGAAATCACCAAAGTAGATCTAAATAGAGGTTAATAAGTTTTTGGTGATTGAGGTTTAAGACTGAATAATGTAATTCTTTGGGGTTATTTTCACCAAATTGGGTATTCCTTTTCATTTTAACTATTTCATTTTAACTCTTTATGTATATTAAATTATCTGAATGAGAATTCATTTTTTCTCCCACAGTATCAGTAATAACTCTGGTTAAATGTCTATTAATTTTTTTTTCCAGATCCTCTGCTAATCAATCTGGAGATAGGATAACTTTACCGAAAACAGGTTACAAATAAAAAAGGAGTTAGAAGCTGTTAGCAAGTTACAAAGAAGGCAATGGCAACCCACTCCAGTACTCCTGCCTGGGAAGTCCCATGGACGGAGGAGCCTGGTGGGCTGCAGTCCATGGGGTCGCGAAGAGTTGGACACGACTGAGCGACTTCCCTTTCACCTTTCACTTTCATGCATTGGAGAAGGAAATGGCAACCCACTCCAGTGTTCTTGCCTGGAGAATCCCAGGGACGGTGGAGCCTGCCATCTATGGGATCACGCAGAGTTGGACACGACTAACATGACTTAGCAGCAGCAGCAGCAGCAAGTTAGTTTGCTTTATGTATTACATTTCTGTAATTTTCTTGGTTGGATTTGTAGAAGGCTCAGGGTATCTGTTAAAAGAGGGTTGGGTAATATATTAGCATTGCAGGCAAGAATACCACCTTATAGTGGATGTGATTTAGCTAAATGGTTAATTTCTTAGGCTCTGAACCTAGGGTACTTGTGACCAAATACCCATTAAATGCATGGCTTAAGAATATTACTTCACTATTTTATCATTCAGTTTCCTCACATGTGGTAATTGCAGTAGTTTTATATTCTTCCAATATCCATTTTTATCATCTTATTTAACAAATAACTTTTGAAAGCCTAAATATGTGCCAGGCAAAGGATTCTACATAAATTTGAGTGTTATATGAGCAATGACTGTGTTTGTTTCTTTTTTATACTAAATATTTTATTGTATGCTGCCATCAGTGTATATAAAATAATTATCCTTGTGAAACAGAAAATTATGAATATTCAGAGAGGTAGACATTAAGGATTAACAAAAGTAGAAGTTTGTACAGTATGGCACTTTACAGAGAGGCTTTTGTACAGGCTTCAAATTTAGCTTTCCTTTGAATAGTCACTGGTTTATGAAAAATGGTTTGTAAAACCTTGTAAAGATTCATTTTACTACAAAAAGGAACAGACTCTTTGGGGCCTGAAGGGATTTGTGCCTGAAGATACTCCAGTCAGCACAGGGTCATGTTGAGCATTCTGCTGACAGAACTGTTTCATATCAGCAGCTGCCTGGGAAACCACCTGATTGAGCCCAGCCTCCAGCCAGAGCTGTTGAACCACTTTTTTTCATAGCTGCGACACTGGATGAACCAGACATGGCGCACTCAAAGCAGGGCAGATTCACGGGCTGTCGGCTGGTCTGCAGTGGGTTGGGGGGCCAGTCGGCAGGGTGGGGTGGGGCAGAGTGAGGCTCGGAACTTTGTCTTTTAACATTTGTTTTTGTGTGCTTGTCTTGAGGATAAGACTCAGATAGTTATGGCAGTGGGGCTACAGTATCAGAACCTGGCTCAGTGGGCAAATCTACTTCACAAAGTGTATCTTTCATAAAATATGAATAATATTTGGAAGTAATGCCATTTCTCAGCTTGACAAGGTAGTCACTTCAGTTGTTGACAAAAAGAGAAAAATTGAAAAGGACCAGCAGGAAGGAAAAAGAATGAGACTGTAGCATATTTTAGGAGTGATAGTCCTCTCAAATATAGTTTGGTAAAGGTGAACTTCTGCCTCCTGAGATTTTCTTTATAGAGTATGGGAAAGCCCCTCGTTAAAAATGTGCCCTGAGCAACCCTTCCCATTGGCCAGCTATCCTAAACATTGCCCTGCCTCCTTGATGAAGTGGTCTGACCTCTCTGACAAGAGTTCTCACAACTGTCTCTTCACGCCTTGTTGGTTTAGTTTCGCATGATGGATGACATGACACACAGTCAACAGGGCTGTTGGTACCTGCTCTGTAAATGACTCTGGTATCATGCGGCCAAAGGCAAAGTGACCATCTCTCCATTCTGGCTGAGCATTTTGACTTCAGGTTTTCAAGCATGGAAGCAAGTGATTTATGAGACACAAAAAAGCATAAATGGCCTTCCATTCCTTTTGACAAGGAGAGACTTCCTGTATAATTCCAACCTATGCTTCTTTGCAAGATAATGCTGCCCAGGAAGGAAGAGCATAGCTTCCTTCCCCCACCATAAAAACCAAAAGGTGGTTGTTCTAGCCAATTTTGTGTGTTTGAAGGCCTGGCCAGTAGATGGGCCATTGGAGTGATTGCATGTGCTGTGTTAGTCTAAGCTAATGGCTGAGTCATTTTCATTTATCCTGGCTTATCAGTAGGTGCTGCAGGTAAATATCTTATCTGAAAAAGAACTGATACTGAGACTGGCATGAAACTGTGCCATAATTTAGATAAAATAGCTCTAGGTAATGCTATGTTCAGTGGCTTCTACTTTCAAGATATCCACTTTTCCCCTCAGTTCCTGATTGGTGGCTTAGAGACTGAGCATCCTTATAAACCATCTGAGCTACAATAATACTTCACTTGTATGGCACCCTGAACAAAGTGAGGTTCAAAAGTGAGACTTGGGGCTATATTGAAAGTAGTGTGGCCAATCACTCTGGTTTGTTCAGAGTTGAGGGGTTTCCCAGGATATCAGCTTTTAGTACTAAAATCTAGACAGTCCCAAGGGACATAGTATTCCCAGTGCTAAAACCTGGACAATCCTAGGGCAAAGTGGGAAAAGCTGACCACATTATTTGGAGGTGAAGACTTAGAAGGACTGTAGGATGGAGTGAAGAGTCGCATGATTCCTGTCTGGAGTGAAGATATCACTAATTTTTTCAATGAATTGAATTTGAATTAGCAAGTAACAAGTCTCACTGACTGAATTGCCTCAAAATGGAATTGTTTCTGAGGCTGAATTAGAACTTGCCCTAGAAGCAGAAAGTGAGTTATCCCAGCAGGTCATATCAGTAGGAACCATGTCTTATGGGTAACCCCCAATATTTAGTCCCAGGTTGGGTACCTTGTAGCCACTGGATACATCTTTAAAAATTGTCCAAAACTTTGATTCTATTTAAGCCTGTTTCTTCATGCTCTGACTCTCACATATAGAGGTGGGAATGGTTTACATTTCCTTATTTGACATTTTCTTGTGGGAAAAAATGAAGAGGTGACTTTGATTTTTATAATCATTCATTATTGTCATTAGCTAAGAAAGAATACAAAACTATATAGGGTTTGAAAAATATTTTAGATGTATTTTTAGATGTGCAAGCCTTGTAAAACAAGGAAAATTCCAGAGACTATGCTTTTTTTTTTTCCCCATCCTTAAGGAAGGGGCATTCTTTCAAAGGTTACACAGTTGACACTTTAGTGATTTATCTGGCCTGCGCACATCTAAATGTGGTTTTGTAAAACAATGCTGACGCTTGAGAAGCAACTTGGGATTTAAAATAAGCTTTTAGAAGGTCTCCTGGCCTTAAGAATAGGAAGTGACTTATCACTGAAAACAAACCGGCTTTAACTCCACAAGTTTGCTTTTTATCAAAACAAACAAACAAAAAAGCACTGGCGGTGTATCAGTCCAGTCGCTCAGTCGTGTCCGACTCTTTGGGACCCCGTGAACCACAGCACACCAGGCCTCCCTGTCCACCAACTTCCGGAGTTCACCCAAACTCATGTCCATTGAGTCAGTGATGCCATCCAACCAACCACCTCATCCTCTGTCGTCCCCTTCTCCTCCTGCCTCCAATCTTTCCCAGCATCAGGGTCTTTTCACATGAGTATAAGTGGATCTAAACTTTACAAATCATTCTTCCTTGAGACTTAGAGAGACTAAAGGGAGTTTTCTAAATAATTTTCACTCATCTCTTTTGTTTCTAAGTCAGTAGAAGTGCCCTCTGAATGGAAATACACAGATTTAAGGGCCAGATTCCCTCACACTCTTACATGTCCTTAAACTAAAATTTCTAAATGAGTGGCCTCATGAAGCATTATGATGCAGTGATTTATAGCAAGTCTCCGATACCTGGAGTTCAAGTTCCAGTTTTGCTCTTCTTCAACTCTGTGACTGGGTAAGTGACTTAATGCTTTTCCGTTTCAGTTTCCTTGTCTGTAAAATTAGGATAACAGAAGTATTTTTCTCATAAGATTGTTATAAGGAATAAATGAGTTACTATATATAAAGTACTTCAAGCAGTGCCTGAACAATATGTGCACGAGAGCATTACTCACTAATATAGTATAAAAATATAGTACAATATAAAAATACAACAAATCTTTTTAAAGGCCTGAGGTTTCAAGGATTTCCCTGGTGGCTCAGATTCCACCTGCATTGTAGGAGGCACAGGAGACGCAGGTTCAATCCCTGGGTTGGGAAGATCCACTTGAGGAGGGCATGGCAACCCACTCTAGTATTCTAGCCTGGAGAATCTCATGGACAGAGGAGCCTGGTGGGCTACAGTCCTTGGGGTTGCAAAGAGTTGGACATGACTGAAGCAACTTAGCAGGTACTCAAGAGCTCTCAAACCATTAAATGGGAATCTCTAAACTAGTGATTCTCAATCCTCAATGTATATCAGAATCACCTGGGATACTCTTTAGAAATTCACATGCCCAGGCTTTATACCAGGAAAGTTAAATCAGGATGTCTGAAGTTGGAGTCCTGAAATCTGTACTTTAAAAAAATTTCTGGTGTGTGATTCCAATGCAGAGTATTGAGAACACCTTCTCTACACTGGAGATTGAGCATCAGTGCTTTAGAGGGACTTTGCGTGTCATTTGTCAAGATGGTGTTTGTTTAATTGTTTGATCTTATAATATTTTCATGATTCATTCATTATTCCAAAAGTGTGAGTAGGCCTATTTTGTTGAAGGCTGTAATTTTCTTGATGCTAGTGTGTCCCTCTGTTGCCATTCACACTCAAGTATCTAACACAGGACCAACATATGGTGATGGTGAGGGAGGCAGGAATGGAGGAATAATTGTTGAATTTTACCAACTGTCTTTAAGATCACAATAGTATTTTCAGGGGCTTCTCTGGCAATCCAGTGCATAGGATACCAGTTTGATCCCTGGTTGGGGAGCTAATATCTCACTTGCCTGTGGCCAAAAACAAAATCCAAAACATAAAACAAAAAATCAATATTGTAACAAATTTAATAATGACTTAAAAATGATCCACATAAAAAATTTTTTTTTCTAAAAACAGTATTTTTAAAGTAAAGGAGGCCACTCAGGTGTGCTACAATCTGGATGAATTCAACACAAGTCTTGCCATTGACCCAAATCATGCCATTCCAGTTTTTGCTTTTTTGTGAGATTTTGTTCATTGTCCTGCTATCTCTGTCAAGGGGTCTCCAAACCAGGTCACTCTGAAACATTTTGCAAGTGAACTAGCACAGAAAGATTTGGTGAGTAGTCTGACAAAAGCCTCTCAGGGTAAGAAGCTTCAGATGCTTTTTAATGTCTGCATGATCTTCAGCTGGATGCTGAACTTCAATTTCCTCATCCAAAACAGGAGCACAATAATCTCTCTCACACTGACTCATATAAAACTCCAATAATGCCATATATGCAAGTGTCATATAATACAACTCCATGCTACTATTCTTTATCTGGGCACTCATTCTTACTGCCTTCTAGGGTAGTTGAGAACAGAGAAGATATGGTTTTTATTTCATGGGCAAAATTTTGCTAACAGAGAAGCAAATATGCTAGATGACTTCAGATTCAATAATCTGGTGAATAATATCCACTTTCTATGTAAGTGAGCTTCCTTCATAATTCAGTTGGTAAAGAATCCTCCTGCAATGCAGGAGACCCCAGTTCAATTTCTGGGTCAGCAAGATCCGCTGGAGAAGGGATAGTCTATCCACTCCAGTCTTCTTGGGCTTCCCTTGTGACTCAGCTTGTAAAGAATCTGCCTGCATTGCAGGAGACCTAGGTTTGATCCCTGGATTGGGAAGATCTCCTAGAGAAGGGAAAGGCTACCTACTCCAGTATTCTGGCCTGGAGAGTTCCATGGACTAGTCCAAGGAGTCACAAAGAGTCGGACATGACTTTCACTTCACCTCATGTAAGTAGTAGAAATAAACCAGCATGGTGGTTCTCAGATGATCAAAACTATAACATTTCACCAATAAATGCTATGCACAGAGGAGGCCAGACAATCCCAGCATTGCTGTTCCTACTTATTTTTTCTGGAAAGTTGTCTCAATCAGTTTAAAGTATCTTGGTACAACTTTACACAGTCACTAAGGGTGGAGGTTGATGTGGAGACAGACAAACAAGCAGACGGATAGACACAGAGAGAGACAGAAGGAGAGACAGACAGAAAAAATAAAAAAGCCCAAGAGCAAGAAATCTACACACCAATCCTGTGGTAGCCTAGCATTGAAGGCATTAGCAGCCAAAAAGCTTTTCTTGTGCAGGGGAGTTAATGGATTTATATTATTTGTGGTTATCTGGATTTCAGATTGACACCATAAATATTCAAACTCTGAACTCAGCTGGAAGCAGACGCGACTGACTTTTCTGTGACCTAGCTGGAAACTTTAAATCAGCTGTCTCCTTGACTTTCAAGGGAATGACATGCTCCAAATCCATGAGATAGCATCTTCTTAGTGTTTTATTACCTCCGGAGGACCTCAGTTCAGTATGGTCTATAACTATAGCCTCTCCTATGAATGCCAAGTCTGGTAAAGATTGCTAAATCATAAAGTACTCTGTACTGGAGTAGAAATGTCCTGGACTGTGGGTACAGACTGAGCTTATTCTACACAATGCACTTGTCAAACTTGCATCTAGTGTAAACCCTACAACGCATTACTCATGGACTGACATGAATCTACATCCACAGCTCTCTCGGTTCAGTAGATCTTGTGCGTTAATTTCTTCTTCATTTCCTGTGTTTACTTGTCTCTGGGACTTCGATTTATAGGGTTACTCTGAAGGTTTGTTGTTGTTTAGTCACTAAGTCGTGTCTGACACCTTTGTGACACAGTGGACTGTAGCTCACTAGGCTCCTCTGTCTGTGGGATTTCCCAGGCACGAATACTGGAGTAAGTTGCTGTTTCCTTCTCCAGGCGATCTTCTCCACCCAAGGATCGAACCCACGTCTCCTGATTGGCAGACAGATTCTTTATCACTGAGCCACAGGAAAGCGCCACTACGCAGGTTTAGAAGACATTTTTGTTGCAGTACATTGTGAGTTGCTTCCAGTTCTTTTTTTTTTTTTTTTTTAATTTATTTATTTTTAAATTTAACTTTACAATACTCTATTGGGTTTGCCATACATCGACACGAATCCACCACAGGTGCACATAAGCTCCAGAGAAAGTGAGACACTCCTCCAGAAATGGAGTTCATATCTCTCTGGTTCACTTCAGAGGTGATGAGAGGATTTTGGTGCTAGGAGGATGGGGACAGTCCTCTTAATACCCACAATGTTTCCGGGATTGGGGGAACCTTCCACTAGCAACAAGCTTCCTTTTGCCCCATTACAAAATGTGCTGAAGGTTTGACATTGCCAAATCCATCATAAGAATTGGGCCAGCTCTCTGTCAGCATAACAGATGTGGCAGCAGCCACAATGTCAATAAAGGTTATGTCCTGCTTCAGAGAAAAAGGGGCCAAAACACCAATTAAGTAATTGCTTGGGGGAAAAAAAATCAAGCTATCCTTCTAGGCAGGCAATGGCATTATCAGGAAGCTTCCAGACATGGGCTGCTCTCCCTTCCTTTCCCGGATGAGTTGAAAAGTGTTTTCAGAGGAAGACTGTGGTTCCATTACCAAGAAAAAGGGCAAGACATGAACAATTGCAAATTGTGACTTCAGAGGTCCCATCTATTCAGTGTTTGAAAATCTACTGGGAGTCCTTATCCTTATAATTTGACCCAGACCATAATATACCCCAGATGTTGTAACACTTGCTTTGTATATTTGATATAATGGAATGGAAGAGGAAAAAGGAAAATAATCCATTAAGATGAAATCAGCACAATGCTAGACTTGGTTTCTATTTTAATGTTATTAAATTCTTAATTTTACATGAGGCATCCTAATCTTTTTTGATGCTTAGGGCCTCTGAATGTTTTATCATAGCCTGAGTAAAGAGTATTCCAAGGAAAAGGAAAAACCTGAGAAGGGTACTGCAAAAAGAACAGCACAGCTGGAGTGAAACCTAGAGGAGGGGAGTGGCAGGTAATGAAAGTGGAAAGGTAGGCAGGAGCAGACCACTGACCAAACACTTGAAGACAGAACTTGGCTAGACTGCCATGCCAAAGTTCTATAGTGATGAGATACCCTTGCATGATTATTAATAGGAAAGTAGCAGGATCATGTTTGCATCTCAGACAAATTATTGACAACTGTTTAAAAGATGGATTAGAGGAGGGCAAGAATAGAGATGGGCTTCCCAGGTGGTGCCAGTGGGAAAGAACCTGCCTGCCAAGGCAGGGGACGTAGGAGACATGGGTTCAGTCCTTGGGTTGGGAAGATCCCCTGGAGAAGGAAATGGCAAAATCCAGTGTTCTTGCCTGGAGAGTCCCATGGACAGAGGAGCCTGGAGGGCTCCGATCCATGGGGGCACACAGAGTTGGACACTACTGAAGTGACTTAGCATGCATGCCGGAATGGAGGCAAGTAACAAGTTAAAAGGATGTTGAACTAGGCACGGCAAAATATAAGGAGGGCCTGAACCAGAGCATTAAAAGTAAAGATGGAAAGAAACAATATGTAAAGGTGAAATTAACTGAGATGGTGAGTGATTAGTTATGAAGACTAAGGAAGCAGGCTCTCTCAATGGTAAATTTGTCCTTTCTTAGCCTGTGTGACTGGGAATATTATGGTACCACCAATGGAGATGAAGAATATTGTAAGAAGAGCAGGTTGTAGAAAAAAAATATTAGCTTAGATCTAAGCAGGTTCAGTTTGAGTCTTTGGTGAATCATATTAGTCCTAATTTCCCAACCTGCTCTAAATAGTTGCTGCAGTTGCCCATTTATCATCACTGTTAGACATAAAGTTCCATTTCTATAGTAAAGTCACACTTTTGGAGTAGGATGTTACACTCAGTCTCTAGTCACATTTCAGAAGCAGGTATGTGTTTGTAATTCATGAGACAATACATTCCCATCTATTCTCTTTGAATTCTAAACAGTTATTTTTTTTTTTTCCTCTAAACAGTTCTTAACTCAGAACTTCTGTGATTTGTTTAGTTTAATGAGATATAGAGAAGGAAGATGCCTGGAGGAGTAGGAACACTCTGGAAAAGAGGTAATTAACACCAGATAATCAAAATCTGAAAAAAAAAAAATCTCACTTGAAGATTAGCAGATTGATACAATATCAAGTATGAGTAACTTCTATGGAGAAATCCTAGTGTTAATTCTGTTGGCCATCTAAAATTATCTTGGATACAAAAAATGAACACTTGTTTAAGACAAAGAGTGCAGTGTTTTGACTCTATAATCAAACAGCAGAGTGTTGAGAGGCAGTTGGCCTCAGGGATGACCAGAAACCGGGTTGTGAATTCCATCAGTTTATCTCAATTGCTATCTCTCATTTCTGTTTCTCTTTATGTCCCTAATTCATTCTCTTATATGGGCTTTCTCTAAGAGCTGGAAATATTGTCCATTGGTAGATCCCAGGCTTTCAGTTAAAAGCCCTTCCTTTCTAGAGGAACTGTTTCTCTTCCATAATTTCAATCTGAAGAAGCCGGGGCTCAGTGGATAGAGTGTTATGATTTACTACCTCTAGTAAAATTGCACATTTGAAGAGTAAATGAACAATATTTCCTTGCCCTGTCCAAAAGTGGTACTATTCTCAAAAGAAAGGAGATACACCTACCAGATAAAGCAATACATGCATGCTGTGCTGCTATTGTAAAAATTATGCAAAAATTTGTGCATACCATGCCCTGCCTAAGTTTCACATAAGGGCAATGAGAGTTTATTATGCAAGCGCTGAGCTAAGTCTCACTCTAAGAATATGCAGTTGGGCAAGAGCCATTACAGTGCTCCCTTTTCTGATTCATGACTCACTCCCTTGTGCTCCTATAGCATCAAATGTGTGCATCTGGTAAATCACTTAATACTCTGTCTTGTAATTATTATTTATGTGCCTGTCTTCATCTGTAAACTGTGAGCTCCTTAAGATCAGCGACTATCTTCATAGTTTTGTATGCTCAGTTCCTGGTACATTATTTCAGTGGCATTCTTTCTCCTGCTAGAAAAGAAAAACTAAAAACTCACTATTTCTTAATTTGAAGTTCGTTTCCCAAGTGACAGAAGCAGCAAATCTTTCAAGCAACAATGTGGGGGGAAAAAAGCTGTACACTGCATTTCATACACCTATTGTTATTGAAAAGTAAGATTACTCCTAAAAGTCCCAGCATTCTTCCCATAGCAACCTCTGAGAAACGTTTGCTGCTTGATTAGAAACATGGAATGGGAGAAACGGAAGTAAGTGTTAGTCTTCTTGTATTTTTCCTAATGAATAATAGTAATACTGATGTATGTAAAGAGGATATTAATAAATTACCAGTACCCAGTATTGTGTTTGGAACTGTATAGTAATCAATAATTTATGCTGTGCTAATGACACGCTTCTTTTCTCCCTAAACAGTATGAAATTGTGAATCTCTTGACTAGTGTTCAGGGTGGAGTTGGTAAGTATGGAACATTAGCAAATGTACTGCCCTGCAGATCAAACATATGATTTTCTTTCTCACCAGCAATATCCACAATTCACACAGCCAATCATCCACCAAAAGCTGAAAGTAACTGCTAAATTCCAGCAATCTGACTTGACTTTTAACTATTTTTTTGACATTACTGATTCTTGTGCATCTTTACAGAAGAAGAGCACTTGAAGAAATTATAGGGCCTCGTCTGATATAGTTGCAATATCTTGGTCTTGTTAAAGGGATCACACACCTCTTTACTTCTTCCTCCAAAGCATTAGACACAGAAAAGTAATTTGAATAGATCTATGAATTGGCTTCTGCTCCACCAAGGAGCTTGTCATATGCAAGAGCAACATTTAGGACAAAAAATCTAACCATATGTAGATTCCTAGTTTTGTTCCCAAAATAACTCCTGGTGTTGTTGGCTCTTTTTCCTCATCTAGTTACCATCTGGGGTTTGTGTATGTCTGTGTGTGCACACGCGCAGGCAATAAGACCTCCTCCCTGCAATCTGCCAAGAACAGATACTCTCCATTGACCTCTCCCACGCTTATATACCTCACTGATCCAGGAATGCAGAAAGGATTTCAGATAGAATGAAGAGACCAGTTTCTCCCTTCCGGCCAAAGATTTTACATGCATTTCATGCTTGCCTAAAAAAAAAAAAAAAAAAAAA
>SJYV01036581.1:0-10242 GCA_006410875.1 Neotragus pygmaeus
ACATTCACTATCAACAAAAATAGGAAAAAAATAATTGAAAATATTGGTAGTATCCTATTCACTTGATGGTATTTGTAAACTTAGGGTCTGACTCACTCAGGCCAGATGCAGCCCAGCCAGCAGATTACTGAGACATTACACACATTTCCCTTGGTTATTAAATTAGCCAAAGATTCTCAGCTAAAAACAGAGGAAAAAAAGGACAGCATAATAAATACTGAACTATATTGTGATTGTTCTCTACTATTATCCTGTTCTGAGTGAATTAGGAATCTGACATTAATATAACTTGCTAACGTAGGAAGGTAAAAGGAGACTGAGGGCAAAAGTAAAAGAAGTAAAGAACTTTAAGAGGAAGATGGGAAAAGTCTTGGGGCTTCCCAAGTTGTGCTAGCAGTAAAGAACTCACCTGCCAATGGAGACATAAGAGATGTGAGTTCGATCCTTGGTTTGGGAAGATCTCCTAGAGGAGGGCATGGCAACCCACTCCAGTATTTTTGCCTGGAGAATACCATGGACAGAGGAGCCTGGCAGGCTATGGTCTATAGGATCACAAAGAGTTGGACACAACTGAAACACACGGCACACTTAGGAAAAGGCTTAAGGGAAAGGAAGTGAGAAGATGAATCATTCCCAAAGACTTTGTCTCTAGTGAGGTGGTCACAGCGAGTGTAAGCTTCTCACAACCTCAGTCATAGCACAAGGAATGAATCAGTTTGTACTCTGCCTAAGAAAGCAAACCCACCTTACCTCTGGGGAAGGAAATAGCTACAGATCTTTGATACCAGAGGGATGATCTTTTCTGTTGTTGTTGGAACCCACCAAAAAAAGATACCTCACACCCAAGCACAAAGGAGAAGATGGTAGGATGCAAAATGATGGGAGGATGGGAACAATCACTTTAAAAATCAATCCTCATACTTGCCAGAGAATCTGGGAGGCACAGTGTGTGACATAAGTCCTGTTGGAGGAGGTTGCCATTAGCCCCACCACAGAACCTCCACGTGAGTGACCCATGAACTGGAGAACAAATATACAATAGAAATTCTCACACTGTTGCAAAATTTCTTGGCTCCACAACAGACCTCCCAAACTGAGGATCCCACAAAGGGACTGGGAATCCCCAGAGATCCAACTTTGCAGGTCAGTGGGATTTGATCACAAAACTTTTACAGGTATGGGGAAACACAGACTTTTGGAGGGTACGGATAAACCTTGTGTGCACTAGGATCCAGGGGAAAAGAGCAATGATCCCACAAGAGAATGAACTAGACTTACCTGTGTGTGCTTTGGAGTCTCTGGTGGAGGCGTGGTCAATAGTGGCCTGCCACGGGGTCAGGGGCACTGGCCAGCAGTCCTGGGAGGTGCAGTGTGCTGGCATAAGTCCTCTTGGAAGAGGTTGCCATTACCCCTACAATAGAGTCTATAACCCTACCATAGAGATTGCAGACTTTAGGGCTAGGCTGCCTCAGACCAAACTACAGGGAAGGAGCACAGCTGCACCCATCAGTAGAAAATCGGATTAAAGATTTATGCAGCATGGCCCTGCCCATCAGAACAAGAGCCAGTTTTCCCCACAGCCAGTCATTCTCATCAGGAAGCTCTCACAAGCCTCTTATCCTCATCCATCATAGGGCAGACAGAATGATAATGGCAATCACAGAAAACTAAACAAATTGATCACATGGATCACAGCCTTGTCTAATTCAATGAAATTACGAGCCATGGATGTGTAATGGTAGAGAGTTCTGACAAAACATGATCCACTGAAGAAGGGGATAGCAAACCTCTTTGGCATTCTTGCCTTGAGAAACCATGAACAGTACGAAANAAACTAAACAAATTGATCACATGGATCACAGCCTTGTCTAATTCAATGAAATTACGAGCCATGGATGTGTAATGGTAGAGAGTTCTGACAAAACATGATCCACTGAAGAAGGGGATAGCAAACCTCTTTGGCATTCTTGCCTTGAGAAACCATGAACAGTACGAAAAGGCAAAAATATATGACACTGAAAGATGAACTCCCCACATTGGTAGGTGTCCAATATGCTACTGGAGAAGAGCAGAGAAATAGATTCAGAAGGTATGAAGAGGCTGAGCCAAGCAGAAATGATGCCCAGTTGTCAATGTGTCTAGTGGTAAAAGTAAATCCAATGCTGTAAAGAACAATACCGCATATGAACCTAGAATATTAGGCGAATCAAGGTAAATTGGAAGTACTCAGATAGGAGATAGGCAGAGACCCCTCTGTCCATGAAATTCTCCAGGCAAGAATACTGGAGAAGGTAGTCATTCTCTTTTCCAGGGTATCTTCCTGATCCAGGATTAAAACCTAGATCTCCTGCACTGCAGGCAGATTCTGAGCCACCAGAATTGGAAATGACTGAGAAACTAATATTTTCACTTTTTTCAATAGCATAAGCTATTCTACAAATACGGATGCTCTAAGTTTAACTCATAAAATATTATTTCCATTTTCTTAAAAATGAATTAGATTAATAAAGACAATGCTGAATTTGGTTGTACACACACATACATATGTCTACATCTAATGTAGGTATATCAAACCATCTTATTTATTCAAGATCAGCCTTCTGATAAATTTACCCTCTAGAAAAAAGTTCTGAAGTTATCGATATGCAAAAATGATCTATTTACATAAACATTATATCACAGTTCCCTTTCATGTTTTACTCCTTTAGGTCAAATACAGAAAATATATGTCTACTTGTTAACTATTAAAGTCAGTTCATATTGCTTACAATGCTATGTGCAGGATACCTGAGAACATATCAGTTTTTAGTAGAAAGAAACCTATGCAAACAGTTAAAAACATCTGCAATAGAAGTATTGCATTTAGAAAAGGGGTTTAGGAAGAGATAATACATTTATTTATTCACAGCCCCTATGCTTTTTAAAATGTATAAACTATTCTTTCTCTTTTTAAAACTCTAAAATTTCTCAATGATTTTAAGATTAAATGTAAATCTTTTCCACAGACTAAAAACTGAGTAACATAAAATTTCTCTCCTTTCTTACATCTCCAGCTCCATCTCATATCATACATCTCTTAGCCCTCTCTGTTCAGTAATGCTAGCCTTCTTAGAGGTTTTTTAATGCATCACAAAGTCTTTAACCATGATTCAGTCTAAGACTTTTCTCTTCTTTTTGTTCTTCTGTTCAGAATTGATGCTTTTGAACTGTGGTATTGGAGAAGACTCTTGAGAGTCCCTTGGACTTCAAGAAGATCTAATCAGTCCATCCTAAATGTGATCAGTCCTGGATGTTCATTGGAAGGACTGATGTTGAAGCTGAAATTCCAATACTTTGGCCACCTCATGCGAAGAGTTGACTCACTGGAAAAGATTCTGATGCTGGGAGGGATTGGGGGCAGGAGGAGAAGGGGACGACAGAGGATGAAATGGCTGGATGGCATCACCGACTCAGTGGACATGAGTTTGAGTGAATTCTAGGAGTTGGTGGTGGATAGGGAGGCCTGGTGTGCTGTGATTCAAGGGGTTGCAAAGAGTCGGACACGACTGAGCTACTGAACTGAACTCAGTTAGAGTTAGGAACAGCAATGAAATATATTTCATTTCTGATGTGAAGAACTGACTATTGGATAAGACCCTGATGCTGGGAAAGACTGAAGCCAGGAGAAGAAGGGGACGATGGAGGATGAGATGGTTGGATGGCATCACTGACTCAATGGACATGAGTTTGAGTAAACTCCAGGAGTTGGTGATGGACAGGGAAGCCTGGTGTGCTGCAGTCCATGGGGTCACAAAGAGTTGGACACGACTGAGTGACTAAACTGATGAATCATAAAATCAATCAAAAATGATTTGGAAATCAAACTCAAAAAGAACACAAATCCTAATTTAATGAGTATTTTGTAATTGTTAAAGATTTTTTTGTAATTTAATTGAAGAAAGTCATCCTGATTTACAATAAAGTTAGATATTAAAATAAAGAACAAGGAAATCACCTTTATATAAAATATGCTTTACTTTAGTAGTGAGATAAAACATTTTCTTAATGAACAAAATAAAAATCTATTTAAAAAGAGAGAATTTATAGGAAAATCCTAGTAAAGCTTAACAGCATGATTCTCTGAAATATTAATAAGTTAAGACATATATACCAATAAGAAATGTTTTGAGACACTTTAGTCCAAGGGCCATTATGGCTCAATAAATTCTTAAAGGATTCATTAAAATGTCAAGCACACAAAGCAGTTCATTTAATTGATTTTTTTTTTTACCGTTTATCCTGGTTCTAACTTTTCTTAACCTATACAACTAATAGGCTACAATGAAAAAGGAAAATATATATATATATATATCTTCTCTAATATATAGGAAATAGATATCTTAAGACCCCAAAACCATTTTTGGTACTTACCTCATCTGTCTTTATTAATAAATACATAACCTTTATCAATAATAGATTACAAACTCATAATTCAAAATCTCTTATTTGTGGAACAAAGTATGGTAGTCTAAAAATTTAAGATATTTAGCAGTGCATACCTCTGTCTCTGCTGCAACTACTCCCAACCCTGGTTTGTACTAGGAGATCTGGATTGCCCCTAATTAACAGAGAATAGTTATTTAAAGTGGATCAGAGAATAATGATTTCAAAAAATCAGAAAGTCTTTGATTTAAGACATTAAAAATTTGTAAAAGATGTCTTTTCTCCTTCCTGTCTAGATAATGGGTTCTAAACTGAGGATGGAAGCCTGAAACAGAATTTTGTTGGTTTTGTAAAAATTCAAGGCCTTTTTATCAGCAATCACAAAAATGTATAATTTTCACTTGGAACAAGATTCCTTCCCTTTTACTGGGAGACAAAGTGTAGTTTCTACAAATATCTTGCAGAGTTGATAGGTAACAAAAGCAAAGGATATAGGAATTTCTGCTGCTGCTGCTACTAAGTTGCTTCAGTTGCGTCCAACCCTGTGCAACCCATAGTTGGCAGCCCACCAGGTTCCCCCGTCCCTGGGATTCTCCAGGCAAGAACACTGGAGTGGGTTGCCATTTCCTTCTCCAGTGCATGAAAGTGAAAAGTGAAAGTGAAGCTGCTCAGTCATGTCTGACTCTTTGGGACCCCATGGACTGCAGCCTACCAGGCTCCTCTGTCTATGGGATTTTCCAGGCAAGAATACGGGAGTGGGGTGCCATTGCCTTCTCCAATAGGAATTGCTAGCTAGGAGGATAACACAAATCATTAAACATCAAACCAAGAATATTCAGCTAAGATGACAAATAAAATCATCTGTAGGTTATGTCATGAATGCTCATATTATTTCTCAGACCAGACAAAGGGGAAAATGTTATGACACTAACCAATGCTTTAATGTATAATATCCTAATCCAGTCATCCTAATACATCTTGTTTTTGCTTTCAGCAAATTCCTCACTGGTCCATGAATGGCTTACTGTCTTTTGCCTTGAGCAAAAAACAGTTTTCAAAATGCATGACATTGAAGACAAAAATAACAACAACAAAACCTCACACACACACAAAAGAAAACCCTCTAAAGTTTGACAATATCTCTCTGCTTTAACATGCCTTTTTCGTTATAATTTGCTTCTTGTTCAAGTTTCTCTGCATACCAGCTACATGGCTATGCTCTCAAAAGACATTGAAAAGTGACTGAAGTAGTGACCTGAAATAAGGGACCTGACAGAGTAAGGTTGTGGTGTGAGTAAAAAGTAAATGGAAAAATGAATATATTTGTATAACAATTTTTAATTTACAAAATCCTATACACATATGTCAATTAAATGTTCTAAGAACTTTGCCAGCCTGGAAAGTAATGTCTTCTCACTGAATAGTTCAAGAAATACAGGCATGTCTAATTCCCAGGTGGCACTAGGGGTAAAGAACCTGCCTCCCTGTGCAGTAGACTTAAGAAGTCACAGAGTCAGATACTGAAGCAACTTAGCATGGACTCACAGGTGGTGCTAGTGGCAAAAAAAAAAAAAAAAAAAAAATCTGCCTGCCAATGCAGGAGAACATGAAAGACACCAGTTTGAGACCTGGGTCAGGAAGATCCCCTGGAGGGGAAAAAGTAGCCAGACACAACTGAACATCTGAGTACCATAGGTTAAATGAATGTAACTTGGGTAAATTTATTTTCAGGTTTTCAAAGGTCTGGTTGAATGTGCATCAAAAAAACTTCACTCTTACAACCAAATCAAAACCCCTCCTTACTCTTCTCCCTATAGCTCAGAACTGATATGCAATAGGAAGAGAAGTGGTCAATTCTGCCACATTTCCTTGCTTATCCAGCACTTTTTCTCGTTATTTATGGATTCCTCAGGATTATAGCAGGAATAACAGGAAGATTACAGCAGAAAGAATGAAAAGTTGGAAGACTTGTTAAGTAATATGATCTTGGCTTTATTAAGAGGCAGACTCCCAATGCTGGTTTTGTCAGAGCACATTTGTGCATTCTTTGGAACTCAGTGCTTATTTATTCTCTAACCTAGACAATTTGTTCTCTAGCTGACTTCTTACAACCATTTGCCACAGGATACAAGCAGAGGAAACAAGCTTCTTAACATCTACAGCATCTACTTGACCTACACAATATTCACTCATCCAAAATGCACCAGAGCTATCTGACAGCTTTTATCTTTCCTGGCCCTGCCATCACAAACTATTTCAATAGCCTTCAGAATTTTGAAAGCAAGAATAAGTTAACAGGACTGATCTGAGAAATGAGAAAACATTCTGCATATCTCCTATGAAAATTATAAATTATAGATAGAAATAAACAGGTCAATTAAAAAAGGAGTTAATATAAATCTTCAGATGACGTTAAATTATTGGGAATGATAGGTAATAGAATAAATATGTATAAAAATTCAACATAATCTCAGTTTAAAACAAGAGTCTAAACAAACTTGAGGAAGTTTAACAATGAAATGGGAAGGACTCAAGTGGAAAACTAGGAAGAAAGGTATACATGTGTTATTAAGTTACAAATATTAATACAACTGGGGTCAACAGTTCGAAGTAACTGCTTAAAAAAAGCTTTCATATTCTGACTTTCTACTAGTATAAGGAAATAAATAGTGGGAACAATCTTATTATATTTTATAGTTGCATCCAGTCTGGTGAAACATTTTAATGAGGTACTGCTATGGATTTCATTACAAAAAGTTTTGCTGATCCCTGCTCTAGTGAATTCTCTTGTAGCCACTCTGAAAAATAATTCCATAGATCTGTAGCTAGTAACTATTTATAGGCAACTACTTTGAAGGTTTAAGCTAGGGCAGTTTGGAAGCAGTGGGGGGGAAAAAGCTAACACTGGGCTTTGAATTTTTTGGATGCTATATTCTTTATTTTTAAATTAAATTTACTTTTTAAATGCCATATTTTTAGCTGCTGTGTTTAAACAGCCTTCTCATCCTTTTCGTCTAGTGGAAAGCCATTAAGATTTTACTCAGGTTGTTTTTAGATTCTTCATAAAATTTATAACTTTACAGTAAGTGTCTCAAAAAAGAAATAGAATTTAGATGCAAATGTTAGTTCTAATACTGTGGAAATATTCTGCCTGTAGTAACTATTTTACTTTTTATGGGTTATACGACATTGGAAAGATTTAATATACGAACTACAAATAGACTTGTTCTTACATTATCTTAAAAGAGAAAAAAAAAAATGTTTTCCACTCTGCACCATAAAACCTGAACTGTTTTTAAAGTCTTGGTTGTTCTCAAAGATGAGATGAAATTATAGTAAAGGGTAATTTAGGGAGAAAAACAACTCTGAATTTTTAAAGAATGGATGCTGGCAATTGAATATCTACTGTTTATTCAAAGCTTATAGATTAGCAGCCAGATGTGGCAGAAAGTTGGCTGATTCTTCTTCATTTACAACAAAAACGATACTGTAGTTCATGAACAGAGGTTTGTTATGCCAGTAATAAGAAAAAGGAAGATAAATGCCTTTGCATTTTATCCTCATGCAAATAAGCTATTTGCAGGTGGCTTTCAGAAAGGAGGTAAAATATCATTAAAAATAACTAGGTCAAGTTTTTCTATGCTTAAAAATTAACAGCCAGGAAAACCTGCTTAAAGTTTATTATGCTACTTATCAAGTAAATTTAACATCAAGTCACTTACCCTTGAAGACTTCAGTTGCTCTGAAAATTCTTCCCCTCTTGATTTGATCAATATTTTAGGAAATTTTAGGTGATTCTAGATATATTTCTCTAATGTGTCAAATTGCATCCACTTTCTTTAATTTAGAGAATCAAATTCTTAAAATTGCATTGAGCTTTTAATTTAAAATACCTTTCTTGAACCATACTTTGTCCCACCTATGTTCCCATTATATGGGTTATCTATTTATTAAAAATTCCATGTTTATAAATGTTTATAAACATTGTTTATCATTTTGGCCCATATATTTGTTTATTAATCTATTCAATAAACAGAAATAGCATATTTTGAAAAATAAATACCTAGTCATAACATTGTTCTAAACCAGGAAAGAATAAATTAAGGGAAGTTTATGTTGAAAGAAAACAAAAACACACATACAGGGACCAGCATCACAAGAGCTTTGCCAAATATCCAGCTGTGACATCTACTCTCCTTGTGGCCTTAGGTATATCTCACCTCAGTTTTTTAACCTTTCTATCATCACTTGTAAAAAGAACTTGCTAAGAGGCATTCTAGCTCTAAACACTCTGATTATAAAATTAAACATGCAACTTATGAAATGTGTTTTAATTTTATTTGAAACATTGTTTTGAAATATCAGTTAATCATTTAACAATACACAATTGTCTAATCATATTCTGAGGCAATGTTGCATTCTAAATATCTTTTCACTTCCCTGTCTTCCCCACGGCTCACATAAGCATGGAGGCTGTCAAAAGATATCAGTGTGTATTAAGTCAAATTTTCTCGTTTATGAATCACTTCAGCAGGGAAAAGGACATTAAAGATATTTTTTTATTGCATTGCTTCTTCCACTATACCCTGATTAACAAAAAATTCAACTAAATCATGACAGCGCTGCTATTTTTAAGAAACTAAAGGCATAAAACTGCTATTAAGCTCAGTGTGTCTTTTATCTCCAATGAAAATGGTCATGAGTCACCTCCCCCAACCCTCTGGCCAGCCTGCTACAAGCATAGATTTTCAACCTTTTAACTGAGTTCTAGCATGATACATGAAAAATAGCTGTGGATGAGTCATTGGCGCATTCTTTAACTATTGGCATTGCAATGAACAACTCAGCAAGTTACTAACACAGAATTCTGACCACAGAATTCAGAGAGATAAATTAAGTAAAAAGTGATGTGTATAAATAATTGTAATTTGTAATTTTATAATTCTATGTCTTTACAAATCTGAGAATCCTTTTCTACTCAGCATGTATTTATTGAGTTTGCAGGATATTTTTATAATGCCAAGATAAGAAATAATAAGCAACAGTGATTGACAGACAGGGAACACTAAGACACAGAAGCAAGAGCAGATTTACTGATTAAAGAAAAAGATTGAGGTGCAAGGTGATTAAAGCTTAAAAGAAAGCATAGAGGGGGATTCAAGAAAAATAAATATATATTTCCCTCAAACTGCTTTCACCAGCAAGGGAATTAATAGCATATTCAATGATAAATATATTAATCTACCATTGAAAATTTATTAAAATGATGACTGCTCAGTTGTAACAAAAATATCTAAAGTCAAAAACAAGAGGGTCTGCCCTAAAATGTGGTATCAAATTTCCTGCACGTTTGTCTGTTTCAACACTACATCAGATTTCATGGCAATGTATTTAGGTAAATTAATCTTCTAACAGAAACTTCTGGGGTGTGGTATTTGGTCGAGTGTGGAAATCAAAGGGCCAGGTAAGGAGGACAACCAAGTTCTTTGATTTTAAGTTTAGACTACATTGGACTTGGGATCTTTGCAATTTGGGGAAGAAATAGATCATTCAACACTTCAAAAAAAAAAGTCTTGGTTATACAAAAGCTAGAAGCTGCAACTCACTTTTGAAGGGATGATATTCTTTTTAAAAAGTACTTTATAGATCATTTGTTTATGAAAAGGAATAGCAAAAAAACAATTCTGGGCTAGGGAATTTCTTCATAATTATGTATATGGTTGTGTGCCTCAGAATGGAGCTGCATCTGTGCAGATTGTTTCATTTTAGACAAATAAGATCTTTTTTTTTGTCCTATGACTAACTAAAGTGTTGGAGACC
>SJYV01036583.1:2875-12904 GCA_006410875.1 Neotragus pygmaeus
TTTAGGGCTTCCCTGGTAGCTCAGACAGTAAAGCGTCTGCCCACAATGTGGGAGACCCGGGTTTGATTCCTGGGTTGGGAAGATCCTATGGAGAAGGAAATGGCAATCCACTCCAGCACTGTTGCCTGGAAAATCCCATGAACAGAGGAGCCTGATAGGCTACAGTCCATGGGGTCGCAAAGAGTCGGACACGACTGAGCGACTTCACTTCAGCCCTTTTTTGGTTTCATTTGTGAGATTATTTATGTTCAGCAGGAGAATTCTGCAGGACTTCTTCCCTGGGGATCCAGTGGCTGAGGATTCTCCTGCCAATGCAGGAATCATGGGTTCGATCTCCAGTCAGGGAAGAATCCACATGCTGCAGGGCAAGTAATGACGGAGCCCGTGTGCTCCAGCTCCTGAAGCTCATCCATCCTAGAGCCTGTGCTCCACAAGAGAAGCCACTGCAATGAGTCATCCGCATATTGCAACTAGAGAGTAGCCTCCACTTGCTGCAACCAAAGAAAGCTTTCATGCAGCAACTAAGACCAAGCACAGCCAAAGAATATATAAATAAGAGAACACTAGCCTGGCAGCAAGGACAAGACCAGCACCTAACAACCTAGCTTTTGGTGCTGGGCCAGTTTACAGATATCTGGCTGCTTTTCTCTTTCTAATCTATTTCATCTTTATAAGAATCATATTTATGACTTAGATCCTGAACGCAAGATAGAAAAGATTTGAGTAACTCACCAAGGTCCCACAGGTAACAGATGGAAGCACAAGGGTGAGAATCTAGGCAGTATGGCCTCGGAAATCTTCCCTCCTGATCAGCGGGTATAATATCCCACCTCTCCAGTCATCTCCCTGGGGCTTAATCCTATCAGTGTTTGGACAAATCCTCATGGAACACGCCTGCTGACTCCCCAACCCTATGCACTGGATTCTCTCCAATCCCATGGCTGGATTCCATAGCTCCTCACTCTGTGGAAACAGCTGCAACTCCTGACCTGAAAGCCTGCCTGGACCTTTCACTCATTCCCCATCCCAGACTCTGGAAACCTGCTCTGCCTGCTTCACAGGACAACATTGTCATCACCTCCTATGGCTCCCTGATGTCCTCCCCACCCTGCTGATTGAGGCTTGTTTCTGGAGGGGCCAGACCTAGGGCCTGCCCAGCCACGAGTGCCTGTTGTGACATCCCGAAAGAATGTGAAGAAGGCCCCCCAGGGTGTTAGATGCTGCCTGCAAGCTTGGAGGTGGGGTAGAACAGGAAGCACTAGCTGAACCTCTGCTGAACACAGCTCTGTCCTCTGGGCAAGTTACTTCGCCTCTCTGATGTCCATCTGCTGTCAAACTAAAGACACTAGTGATCCCCTCAGAGTGCTGCAGGGAGGATCAGATGAGATTGCGTGTTATTCTTTTGGTGGAAACTGAGGGAGGGATTCCGTTTTCTGTCTGGGTTGACATGGAACAGACTAGAGAGTGCAAGCAAGGGAGGGTGACACAAGTTAGATGCCATCCTGTGAAGGGGAAGCCTTCTAGAAATATCTGTCTCCCCCTCCTCTTATAAGACAGAAGGCGCTGGGGACTATACCCTGTAGGTGATGAGCACAGACACTGCCGCCAAACAGCACTGTTCAAAGTCCCGGGGCGTCAGTGCGAGTATGTGGCCTCAGGCAATTTCCTTAACCTCTCTGGGCTTTTCTCTCTTCTCCTGTGACGCAGGGAGTAACATTGCTTGGCNGTTGCCTGTGGAATAAGACAGATAAAAATCAAAGAGCCTGTTGACTCTTTCACCCTTGGTTTCATCCTCCATTCTAGAGCTGGTCCAGCAGCAAGAGGCACCTAAGGGTGAGAGAAATGAGTCTTGGGCTGGGGTATAGAGAGAGGTTTTCTGATCTCCAGTCTTATGGGCAGAACTTCTCATGACTGGCTATTTTTGCCACCAAGATTCACAGGCGGGAGCTCTATGAGATGCCTTTGGAGATGGGGTCTTGGGAGATAATTGGGATGGGTGTCCTGCCGAGTAGAGACACCGAGAGCTCATCCTCTCTCTCCTCCTCCGTACAGACATCCAACGGAGGCCATGTGAACAGAAGGCCCTCTGCCAGGTAGGAAGGTGGCTCTGAGCAGGAACCACCTTGGAGAGCACCTTCATTGTGGATTTTCCACCATTCTGCAGCATGACTGCTGCCCAAGCCCCTGCTCCCCCTCACCACCCCTCACCTCCATCTGTGGCATCTTGTGGCCGCTGGAGCTGCTAAGACAGACTGTTCCCAGCTCCATGAGCGGGTGGGATGATAAGTTGAGGACCAAACCATGAAAACCACAGGAGACCTTGTTTTTTACATGCATCTGATGGAGAAGGTTCGTGCATTTTAGCTGAAGATCTGATGTTATACCGGGGTCCCCGGAATAGCAGGGCATGACAGATCACAGGAGAAGAGTCTCGCCTCTGCAGCCCCCTGAGCTGGAGTGGCCGTGGGTTTCCAGGTCACTGCAGCCACTTCCCTGCAGTGCAGAAGCCGCTCTTGCCTCTCCAGCAGACACACTGTAGTGATTTCCTGTCCTGGGTTAGAAAGGATCCTCTGCACTGGGGAGAAACGGAGGGCGCTCCTGTGTCCTGGAGAAGCAGCACTGTGGTTGTGACCCCAAGGTGTGCACTCAGCAGGTGTATCGGTTCATGAGGCCCTGCCTTTTGTGTTGTAGACGGACAAATGTAGACCATCCGCTCATCCATCACACAGGTCACTGGTAACTCAGTGTGGAATTGCATGTGAGGATTACATAGGAAGATGCAGGCTCAGAAGGTGCATCCAAGCAAATCCCAGTGATTTTGGATCTCAGGGCGAAGTGGGTGTGTGCAAGCCAGGAGAGATGGGTGATGGCCTTGGCAGAAAGCCTAGCTTCCACAAAAGTCAAGAGAAGAGTGCAGAGTGAGGTGGTTGGGGAGCCTCATTGGCCACAGCACAATCTGTGAGTCCAGGATAGGGGTACCCCCACCTGCAGGAGCCTGCTGCCCTCACCCTTGCAGACCGGCCCTTGAGACCATCCCTACCAAGCCTTCACAGGTGGCCTCACCTGACCTAGGTGAGCCTGGGTCTTGCTCTTGGCTTGTCTTTTCTTCTCACTCTTCCTGATTGAGGCACCTGATGCCTCCTTGGATTCTGTTCAGTCTCAGGAAGAGGAATTCAACTTTTCATTAGAGTCCTACAGCACCACGACATGCGTCCTGGATACAACTCCCTGGGACCCAACAGAAATTATCAGAAGAGAAAGTTTGTATTAGATATAGTCCCCAAGTTCCCCTTCCTACTCAGAGACATTCTCCTGGAATGTTCCTCTAATTCTTCCTCCATGACCCTGCATGTGTCAGTTTCAGCAACTTAAGCCATTTAGGTTAACATGGTTCCTGCAGATACTCTTATAAACAGCTTCTGCTGCAAATTCTCAGGGATTAGGTTCTTTATATAGAGCAAAATAATTAAGCAGCAAATCCAAACTGATGAAATGTCACAGGGAATCCAGAAGGTGCCCTCTTTCCTTTCCGATACTATTTGTGAGTTTCAACAGCATTCTTACAAAAAATATTTTCCTAATCACCAAGAAACTCTCATAGTAGAAACTTGGAGTGACGTAGGGGAGAGAAAAGTGGCTTTTCAAGTTTATGTCCAAGATGTTAGCTCCTGAGTGGCTGGGGATGCCATCCCTGCACAGGGCAGCCATCCTTGGCACAGCAGTGTTAACTTCAACAAGAAAATTTTTTAAAAAGTTTGAAAAAAAAAGATATGTTTTCCATATGAATGTTGTTGCTTCTGTTATTGNCCAAGATGTTAGCTCCTGAGTGGCTGGGGATGCCATCCCTGCACAGGGCAGCCATCCTTGGCACAGCAGTGTTAACTTCAACAAGAAAATTTTTTAAAAAGTTTGAAAAAAAAAGATATGTTTTCCATATGAATGTTGTTGCTTCTGTTATTGAAATGCATGTCATTGTTCTCGAGACTGGAAGGCTGAGATGAGTGATGGCTTTTTCCAACTGTGTAGCGGAGCACAGCCCGCAGAACAATGAGCTTTGATAAACCTTACAGCGACGTATCTGTGCGGCTTTGATCAGCAGGTGCGTTTGTGCACCACTCTACTTCCTTTCTCTTCCTGTTTCCTCCTTTCTTATGAATAACCAAATTACATTTGACTGCAGAAAACTTCTTGCAACAATGAGTTCCTATAAACTTAAGTATCCTGTTTTTACTTCCACTCTCTTCCAAGAATCTGCCCCCTAAAGAAGAAATTTAAACAAAGGGATAAAAGGATGTCTGCCTCTTAGATTTCAAAGCACCTGATGTTCCAGTTGGTCCCAGCCTCAGTCTGGGCTTTTTTTTTTCTTTTTTTTTTCTTCTAAAAGCAGTGGATTAAGACAGTCTCAACGCTACAGAATGATGCTCAGAGAAAGAGCAGAACTCCAGCCCTTCCTCCAGCCCTTCTGAATTCAGGACTTACCTGTCAACAGCGTTTCCTTCAGTTCTGAGTGGGAATAGCAGATATGAAAATAAGACTTCGTGACCACATACCTTCCACTTTATTTCCTTCTAACTAGGATTAGAATCCCAAGTCACTGGATTTCCCACTTTTGAGTAAAGAAAACCCAAGTCCAGTATTTTTTATAGACAGTGCACTAGAGAGGGAGTAAGCATGTCTCAATACCATCAGATTTTCAAGCGTAGGAGAGAAAAAAAATGGTTCATAGAGGAAAACGGCATTGAATTATTAAGGTGAAAATCTTGAAAGGATCAGAAGCACAAATGGCAATGCTATAATAGTAATTCCCTCTTCCTTCCTTTTGCTCCTAGTACCTTAGGGTATCGAGCCAAAGTGTTTCATACCAAGGTCATCTGTGGGTGTTTTCACTCTATTAAGACATTACCATTTACACAAAAAAAGTAATAAATGATCTTATTTTAATTTAGATGAATTCCAAGTAAACCTACAGAGAGAGAGAGAGAGAGGAAAGGAGAGGAGGGAGGAAGGAAAGGAAGAAGGTAGGAAGGGAAAGAGAAGGAGGAAGGGACGGAGGGGTGGACATGTTTTGTGCATGATTTTCACAAGTGTTGTTAGTGCAACACAGAAAGTTTGAGATAGTTGATAGTTAAGATTGTAGTGGAGAATGTTGGTCTGCACACTTTGGCTCCAGTCACAGGCTGTGGTGCTGACCATGTCTTCAGCAAGAGAGACAGTGGTTTGAGTTCTGGAGGAAGGCTATGTGCAAATTTAATAGAATAATAATAGTAATATATGGGATGGAATGTTTGGTCAGCCTATAATAAAAATAGAGACTTTTCTTCTGAATTCATTTAACTGGAGGAGAAGAGATTCATGGCCCTGGGAGGGTTCATTGTTCAAAGTCCTGTTCCCCACCTCTGTAGGACTTCCCTGGTGGCTGAGACTGTAA
The DNA here is from genome assembly GCA_006410875.1 of Neotragus pygmaeus. Taxonomy (NCBI): domain Eukaryota; kingdom Metazoa; phylum Chordata; class Mammalia; order Artiodactyla; family Bovidae; genus Neotragus; species Neotragus pygmaeus. The sequence continues at coordinate 8,304 of SJYV01036583.1, forward strand.
AGCATCTGCCTGCAATTCAGGAGACCCAGGTTCAATCCCTGGGTCAGAAAGATCCCCTGGAGAAGGAAATGGCAACCCACTCTAGTATTCTTGCCTGCAGAATCCCATCGACCGAGGAGNTCCCTGGTGGCTGAGACTGTAAAGCATCTGCCTGCAATTCAGGAGACCCAGGTTCAATCCCTGGGTCAGAAAGATCCCCTGGAGAAGGAAATGGCAACCCACTCTAGTATTCTTGCCTGCAGAATCCCATCGACCGAGGAGCCTGGAGGGCTACAGTCCACAAGGCCACCAAGAGTTGGACATGATTGAGTGACTTCATTTTCCCTTTTTTACTTTCCCCACCTCTGTCACTGGTATTAATATAGTAATTTTGTGATAACCTCGGAAGAGAAAGGAGATCTCCTTCTCTCAGATGAAGAACACCAGCCTGAAATGCTGGGGATGCCCTGAGACACCAGGGGTGAAGTTGGACCCGTCTGCAGCTCTGAGCCTCTCACTCTTTGCAGCATCACCGTTCCTGGTGGAGGATGTCATCTCCGAGAGGCAGAAGCAGTGCCTTTGCCTTAGGGGGCAAAGTGCAATTCATGTGTTTTTGAAATGTCACACGTATAAGTTGGGAGATGCCCTCTCAGTTTCCATAATACTCTCTTCCAGTTACATTATATCCTTATCACATTCAGTCGAGGAGAGGAATGAATGGAAGTCTTTTCTTTGTCTCTTTTTCCTTGGATAACAGTTGAGATAACCGCGGCACCATGGATGTATGCATAATGAAAGTGAGTGCTGGTTAGTGATGTTGAAAATTAAACCACCTCAGGGAGACTGACTAGTAGAAAATTGAAAAGCTGAGGAATCATAGAATTTAATACTAAATTTGCTACTGGCTTAAGTGATGCCATTAATGAAAATATAATCTCTTGTTGCTAACTGCAAAAAATAATGACAATGCAAAAAGTGCTCAGTGAGAGGCAGAAATTAAGCAAAAGTTTGAAAATGATAGAATTTATCTCGGTAGCTTTTTAATTGGCTTTATTTCTGCTCTTTTTATTTATTTTTTCCTAGTGCCATTAAAGGTCTGGAGAAGCTGCTTAATTTATTCAGTAATATTTTTGTATTTATAGAGAAAATTATGGACAATTGGAAATCACAAATCTGGGGCTTTGAAACATGTTGGGACATGTCTTTCATGGATGCATCCAGCAGAATGGAGCAAATAATCTAATTAATGTGTAAAAAAAGTGGACTGCTGATTGCATCCACTTAGAGCATAATTTTAATCATCATTTATTAGCAGATAATTAAATGAGGATTTTAAGTCATAGGTGTCAAATGAGAAAGATCTTGGAATGTATGTAAGCTCTTTTATTTATTAGTTGTCTGAACTTGGGCAGGTCACGTAAATTCACTGTACTGAATTTTTTAATCTATATGATGGGGAGAATTATATAAAGTATATAGTATGACTGTAAGGATTGCATAGGTTCATAAATATGTCAGTTGAAAGCAATCTATTAATTAAGGAAGTCCTGAATCTTAAACCAATTTGATCTATAATATCAGCTCATGGATGGACCTATAGATTATCATACTAAGTGAAGAAAGTCAGGAAAAGCAAATGTCAAATGATATGCTGTGGAATATAAAAAAAGTGATACAAATGAACTTTTTAACAAAACAGAAATAAACTCAGAGACATAGAAAACAAAATTATGATTACTAAAGGAGGAAGGAGGGATGTATTAGGAACTTGGGGTTAACAGATATATGATACTATATAACTATATATAAAATAGCTAAACAACAAAAACCTCCAGTATAGCACAGGATATATATTCTCCTGTATAATCAATCCCTTGTAATAACCTATAATTGAAAATAACATATGTATATTTAGATGGATAACTTTTCTGTACACATGAAACTAATACAATGTTGTACATCAGCTATACTTTAATAAAAAATTGTTTGGGGAAAAAAGAACATTAGCTTAAAATTATCCAACATTATAATTTTCACTTACTATACCAAATGTTGTAACTGATTTTGAAAAGTGGAGGGGGCGCTACTCTCATAAAAATTTATAGTCTAATCAAAGAAATAATTATACTAAAAAAGCACATGTGAGCACACACAGATACATGTGGGATGAAAAACACTTGTATTTGCCATGAGCTTATTTACATATTATATATATTATACATGTGATATATATGTGTGTGTGTGCGTGTGACTAGTGGATAACACATAGATGAGGGGTGCCTGATTGATGGATGGTCATGTTTTCTGGCATGCAGTATCCTAGTAACAAAAGCATAATCAATTATGCATGTAAAGTTTAAGCATATAAAGTTTCCACTAACTTGACTGAACAACTTAATAGAATATAAATTGACTATAAGAATTTAATTGAATATAGTGTAATTGAAAAAAGATTCTATGTTTTTCAAAGAGTTCCCATGAAATCAGCCTTCCTTTCTCTGACCAGAGCCTGTTTTTACCTGCCCCCTGCTCTTATCTTTTGTATTGAGCTTTTAAGTCTGAATGTGGTGGAAATCACACAGTGTCACCTCAGATAGGTTCAGCACTTCCAACTGTGGCTGACACCCTGTTCTGCCTGAACCAGTGGTGCTGGTGGAGCTGAAGGATGCTCAGACCTTAGTGGCCACACTTGCACTCAGCTGTCTAGAAAGGACAGGCACTCCATCCACCAGGACACTGTTCTTTCATTAAAGAGGGAAATCCCTCCTCATGACCTTTGTATGACCTTGAGATCGATGGCACTCAAAGCAGTGCCGCTTTTGATCCTAGAATGTTTGGAGACTGTCCTGAAACAGACTTACCGTTAGGTGGTCAAGTCTGTGAGTCCCAATTTCCATTGGAGAATACCAGTTACACAGCCAAAACAGAAAGTTTAGAAAGTATCCATCGCTCAAGTCTCTGCAATGATGATACTGCTGTTTTCTTCTTCCTCTTTGCCTTTTCCATCTTGAAGACTCACACTTCTTAGAGCTTCCCACCACCATCTTTTTGTTCTTGTTCAGTCATGCACNTTGTGATCCACACAGTCAGTAGGTCTGGGTGGGGCCTAAGTGTCTGAGTTTCTAACAAGTTCCCTGTGGTGCTGCTGCTGCTGTACAGGGTCTATACTTTGCACACTGTTGACATATGAGGTCAGAGTAGAGTGGGGAGTAACACCTGCCATTTCTAGAATGTCTTACAATTTGTCAAGACCTTTGCAGTTCAATTGAGCCTCATGGTGATCAAGATAGATAAGGCAACTATTATTGGCATACCTATTATTCTGACAAAGAAACTAAGGCTCAGAAGCATAAGCTGATTTACCAAGTTCACACAGCTAGGACTTGCAAAAGCTGAAGTCACAACTCAAATCTTCTGACTGTAGTATTTATTGCATTATTTAACATGCCATCTTTCATGAAAGTAAAGTCAATACTGAAGAAGGGAGGAAAGTTGGGGGGGGGAGTAATAAAAGGGAGATCTGGGACAGACAGGACAGGAAAGGAGAGGGAAGGAGAGAAGAATCTGCAACTGAAACCCCAGGGGTGTGAAGCCATCAAAACCATCATGCATTTGTCAGACCTGGATTTGTTCCTCTTATATCACTTTGAGCCTTAAGAACATTTCTTAATCTCCTTGATCTCCAATTACAAAACAGACATGATGAAACCTACCTTGAAATTATTATTTTTATTATTTAATGAAATCATGCATATAAGCATGGGGCCCTGTGCACAGTCATGAAAGTGAAAGTGTTAGTTGCTCAGCTGTGTGTGACTCTTTGTGACTCCATGTAACCCCATGGATGATGTAGCCCACCAGGCTCCTTTGTCCATGGAGTTCTCCAAGCAGGAATACTGGAGTGAGTTGCCATTCCCTTCTCCAGGGGATCTTCCTGACCTAGGGATCAAATCCAGGTATCTTGCACTGCAGGCAGATTCTTCACCATCTGAGTCACGAGGCAAGGCAGTAGCTCTGCATAAATGTTAACCTTTGGAATTTNCAGGAATACTGGAGTGAGTTGCCATTCCCTTCTCCAGGGGATCTTCCTGACCTAGGGATCAAATCCAGGTATCTTGCACTGCAGGCAGATTCTTCATCATCTGAATCACCAGGCAAGGCAGTAGCTCTGCATAAATGTTAACCTTTGGAATTTTACTTAATCCTCATAATCCTCTGAGTTAGGTGTTGTATTAGTGAAGGGTAAGCTAGGTCACTCTAACAAATTAACTCTCTAGATGGCTTACAGAATAAAAAGTTTATCTTTTTATTCACATGACCATTTAAGGTAAGTGTTCTAAGATGATGGGCATCTCTGCTTCACCCAGTCATTCAGGGACTCAGGCTGATGGCAGTCTAACTCCTTCAATACTTGGCTTCTGAGATCTCTATTAACATCGCCATTCCAATCACTGGCCAACAGGAAGAGGAATCAGGGAGGGAGTAGATGAGGAATGGCCCGGTCTTCAGGTGTCACCCTAGAAGGCACACACATTTTCCCCTTTAATATTCTATTTCAGAGAACTGAGTCACACAGTCACATCTAATCTCAAAAGAGCTGTTAGGAATACTGTTTGGGTCTC
>SJYV01036584.1:0-17915 GCA_006410875.1 Neotragus pygmaeus
TTTTGTATAGTTTTGCATGAAGTGTCTGACAGTAGATATTGCTGGCTTTTGGGTTGGGCCAGGTCTTATTGTTGAGATGGAGGTCTTCAGGAGAACTCTTGCTGATTAACATTGCATGGTGTCAATAATTCTCTGGTGGTACAAAGTTCTGGGATTGGGTCTCCCATTTCAAAAGTTCAGGCCTGATCCTTTACTGTAGCACCAAGGATCCACCAGCCACACATCACAGATGAGAAAGAGAAAGAAAGAGAGAAAAGGAGAAGAAAGAGTAAAATGACGGATAAGGAAGTCAAACAAAGAAAGAAAAACATGGAAATATAAAACTGAAAGACAAAAGTTAAAAATAACACTAAACAGACAAGAACTCCAAAAGTGACTCACAGCCTCAGAAAAAGCAAAGAAGTTATAAAAAAAAAAAAGGACAAAAACAAGGACCAAAAAAGAAGAGAGCAATGAAACCAATAAAGAAACTCATAAGTGAAAATGAAAGATACAATCTAGATTAGCAAAAATACAAAACCAAAACTATAGAAAAAATGCAGAATAACAAAAAAGTACTGTAAATGAGAAAAATAAAATTTATTTTTAAAGTAAAATCATTTTAAAAGGAAAAATTAAGTAATTTTTCTTAAAAAAATGGAATAATAAAATAGCAACAAAACAATACAAAAAAGGAAAAATACAAAAATAGAGAGAAGGAGAGTAGTAGTAAGAAGAATGTCCTCTGTTGTCCTCACCACACAGTGAACTCCAGTCAAACTGCCTACTCTTAAGTCTTCCAATATTTTTAGGAAGGTCTCTGGATATGCTGTGGGCACTGTGGGGCCAGCTCAGACTCAGACATGGCCTCACTCCAGCTTGTACTTGCTTCCAAAGTCCACAATTGCCCCCTAAGTCCACAGTCTCAAACTAATTGTGGGGATTTAATCTGGTGAACCTGAAGCTGCAGAAGTTATTTCCCTGCCTCTTCTCTGTCCACACAGCCCTAGGTGCTCACCTTTGGTTTTGCCCAACCTCTGCTTATAGGCCGCCCTCCAGTGTCTTTTCCCTGTCCAGATAAGAGGGGGCAAAAGTGGTAGCTTATTTGGTCTCACTCAGTTGGGCTGCAAATGGGGAGATTTACAACAGACACAGTTGGTGTGTGAGAGGAGTGCCTGTGGCAGCCAAGGCCTGCAAGAATTTGCTTCTGCCTGAATCAGGTCATGGGCTCCCCCAGGGGAATTGGCCCTATGTTGTGTGTCCCTTGGCCAAGCCAAGCTGCATAGCCTCCCAAAAGTTGTGGGCAGTGAACTGCAGATGCTCACAGGTTGATGATACTGGCAACCACTGGAATCAGGACTGTAGTGACATCTTTTCCCCTGCCTCTAGCTCTTGAGCATGCTTTGGTGGTGGCCAACTGGCTGGCATATCCCCCTCTGGGATCTCAAACTTCAGTTGTATCTAGTTCTGCCTCCAGCAGTCATGCCAACCTTTGTGGTGGCCAACCAGTTATCCCAGCTTTTGGCACTGCAGTCCACAGCTGCAGCTTGTCCCACCTATGGCACACACAAAGGTGGGGTCCTGTGATCTGTGTGGAGTTAAAGGGTCCCCATTACAATTATCTCTTGCCTCTGTGGTAGGCTCAGGCTTTTGCCTGGATTCCCTCAGCTGTGTCATACTAGCCCCCTCAGAGTATATTCATGGCAGGCAACCCCTGGACTCTCCCTGGGGTCTGACCTCTGAAACCTGAGCCTCAGCACCGAATCCCCACATGCCATGGCAGGTGTGCAAACAGTGTCTTGGGCTGGGATGTGCTAATCGACAACCGTCTCTGTGGTGAATTCTATCCATTTTGCCTTCCAAGCACCTGTTGCTGAGTTTCCCTTTAAGGTTCTGAAGCTTCTCTGTCCCCGCCTGTGAGGGGGTTTCTGAGTGTGTGGAAACTTTTCCTCCTTCATGGCTCCCTTCTTGGGATACAGGTCTCCATCCCAATTCCTTTGTCTCTTTTTTTAATCTTTATCTTTTGCCCTACTTCATTCTGTGGAGATTAGCTTGCCCTTTTGGAACTTTGGGGTCTTCTGCCAGCATTCAGAAGGTGTTCCGTAGCAGTCGTTCCACATGCAGATATATTTTTGATGTATTCGTGAGGAGGAAGGTGATCTCCATGTCTTACTCCTCTGCCATCTTGAAAATACCCCCTGAACTTTTTCAAATGCTTTCCTGCAGCTATTAAAATAATCATGCAATTTTTTTCTTAAATTTGGTAATGTGTCTTATCCCATTAATTAAGTACACTGAACTATCCTTGCATCATCTAGGGATAAGTGTAACTTGATCATGGTGCATAGTCCTTTTAATGTACTGTGGAATTCAGTTTAATAGCATTTTATTGAGGATTTTTGCATGTGCATTCATCAAGGCTATTGACCTATAGTTTTCTTATCTTGCACTTTGTTTGGTTTTGATATCAAAGTGATGCTGTCCTCATAGAATAAGTTTGGAAGTATTCCCTCCTATCCCATGTTTTGGAAAATATTAAGAAGAATTAATGTAATTTTTTGAATGTCTTGTAGAATTCATTTGTGAAGCATTCTAGTCCTGGGCTTTTCTTTGTTCAGAAACTTTTTTATTACTGATTTAATCTCTTTATTTGTTATTGATCTATTCAGTCTTCCTGTTTCTTTTTAATTTACTTTTTGTATGTTATATTTCTAGGAATTTATACATTTCTTAAAAGTTATCTAGTTTGTTGGCATATAGTTACTGGTAATTGTCTTTTCTTATGATTTTTATTTCTGATGCATCCATTTTAATATTTTATCTTTTATTTCTGATTTTATTTATTTCAATCTTATGGTACATTTACTCTAGTGTCTCCCATCAATTCAATAAATATTTTGAGTACCTATATGTGCCAGACAATAGATTAAGCCAGTAGCTTTGTACCCATTGTAATCCATCTTGCATATCATGGTTAGATCATTTCAACATTCAACATGATCAAGTCATTTTTTGAGTTTAAAAATGTTTAGTGTTGCATATTCACCCTGCCTCCAACCATTACCTTCTGAAAAAGGCAGTGGGAGCTGTTTGTCATACCTGGAAAGAGTATCTTATCATTGACTTACAATTGGAATATGGTGATAAAAGAACAAACTTATAGTTTATTTTCTTTTAAAATTCATTATAGTCAATGGATCCCCCTTATTGTCTTTATTTAAGACAGACTATTCTCACTGTCCTCCTCTTTGGTATGTCACTATATTTCATGCTAAATTTCAAATTCTTTAGTTTGACATTTGTAATAAGGACCATCTCATAGAATTTCTGTAAAGATACTTTAGTATGGCTGACCCCATGCATCATTTATTGTACTTCCTTACCAGCCCATGCCCCCAACTGAATTAGGTTGCTTTTTGCCTTCTGTTCTACCCATCTAAAACCTACCCATGTGTCAAGATAAATGCTGTCACATTAGCCCACATGTTTTCTACCCTTGGAATTTATTTCCTACTTTGTCACATAGCTAATATGTATAATTTATATTATGAATTAATTTCCCTATATATGTTTTGTTCTTCAGTGCAGTGATGTACTAAAGAAGGCCATGAATTGTGCCACATGAAGTGCATTGGCACAAACAGGAGCCAGTTCAATGATAATAAAAAGTAACAGCTTTTACAATAGGAAAAATTAGTCTCCTTGCTGAATGCTGTAATCTGTGTATTCTAGACAATGAGCTCTTTTGATCAGAGGGTCTCACTGCTTTACAAGTCAAATTTTCTTCATTTGATTGTAGAGAATATAGAAGTTCTCAGGAGAAATTCTTAAGATATTGCAACAAAATTGATAGCAATGTGATACCTGGGTAGTGTGGTGATGGAATATAATTATATAGACCAAACTGAAATCCCATTTACATATTCTCAATATCACCTGCAGTCTCATTCTCCTTCCTACTGTTGATAATTTGGTGTGTCATTTTCCAGATCTCTCTTTGATTGGTGTGTGTGTGTGTGTGTGTGTGTGTGAAAGAGGGAGAGGGATAGAAGGAAATAGCAAGAGAAACAGACACAGAGACACAGAGGTAGATAGTTTGAAGAAATATAAATGGGATCCTACTGTGTTTGTGTGTGGGTGATGCTTAACTATTCAGTAACTTTTTCTTTTCATTTTATAACATTTAATTGTCCATCTTTTGTTTTCAATACATCCAACTCTTATATCTGAATATTGAAGTTATCAGTATTTGGTATCAAATAATTGGTATCAATACTGAAATTATCAGTAATTTGAATGAATCTTCAAAATGTTGCCTTGGTATTTGCCACAACTATGAATCAGAGTGAATGTCATTCTGTTGCCCATTATTTGAAAGTTGTACAGTTAACTAAATTAGTAAGCACTTGGAAAAACTGATAAGTGTTGAGCAGTAAGCTGGAAAACAACATATGCAAACCAGATTGCCACTAAAATTTACTACAACATAAAATAAAATACTCTGGAGCATTTATAAGGAGAAAGGGAAGATGAGCTAGGGTAAGACAAACCATTAAAATACCAATGCATTTGAACCTCCCTGGGGATCCAGTGGTTAAGAATCCACCTGCCAATGCAAGGACACAGATTTGATCCCTGGTCCAGGAAGATCTCACATGCAACTAAGCCCAAGAGCCACAACTACTGAAGCCCATGCACTATAGGGCCTGTGCTTCATAACAAGAGAAGCCACCTCAATGAGAACACATCACGACAAAGAGTAGCCCCTGCTCACCACAGCTAGAGAAAATCCATGTGCAGCAACAAAGACCCAGCACAGCCAAAAAGAAATAAATAAAATTTTTTTATAATTCACGCAAACAATGCATTGTGAATCTTCATTGTCACTTATTTATGATTACAGGATTATACATGGTCATTATAGAAGATGGGAAATAGAGAAGCACATTAAAAGGAAAATAATCATTACCCTAATCCTATGACCTTAACCATAGTTAATATTTATTTTTTGTTATATAGCTTATCTTTTTACTTTAAAATTTTTATTTTATTACTTTACTTTTTTTATTTTATTACTTTACTTTTTATATTTTATTACTTTACTTTTTTAATTTTTTTACTTTAAAATTTAATTTTATTATAAGATACAATATCATGGTTTTTAAAACTTCCAACAATACAGAAAGGTGCAAAGTAAAAAAAGAAATTCCTCTTCTCCCCATTCTCATTCTCACCTTCTGGATATTCACTTACTATTAATTCCTCTCATAATCGACATTTAAGTGTATTGATCTTGCCTTTTTTCTGAGTATATAAATATGTGTTAGGTGATATATACACCACTATGGGAGTCATATTGTGTTAATGTTCTTTATATTACTTTTTTCACTTAATTTTATATATATTCATATATATATATATATATATATATATGTGTGTGTGTGTGTGTGTGCATATATATTCAATATATAGCCCAAGTGCATCTATTCAAATAGTTTGACTTGACACTTCTCCTCACCCCATTCCATGCCATAGAGTTTCTGATCTTTCACAGAGCAAGGTCTTAGCTGAGATTCCATTCCAGTGAATCACACATTCTTTCTGTGTGTATGGTTCTATTTCAGACCATTTGTGGGAAGTATTAGGGAAAGAAATATAGTTACTACCATGTGGTATAGTGGAAAATATCAATGATTTGGGTTTGTATCTCAGTTTCATCATTTATTGCCTGTGTTTAAAGGATAAAATGTTTCAAAAACCTTGTGAGATATTTTTTTCCTTCTTAAGAAATGAGAAAACAGAGACTCAGCCAGGGAGAAATGACTTATTTAAGGTCACACAGCTAGTATAAATTATAGCCAGAATTTAAACAAAGGCCAGTTTGAGGCACAACCTATGTGTTTTCCTTTCAACCATCGTGGCTTTTCTTTGGGACTTCAGTATAAATGAAAGAGAAAAGTCTTTAAAGTGATTGCTTACGTTTTTGACCAAAGCCTTAATTAAAGGTTATGTACTCTGTTATCTTTCCAGTATCCAAACGTCTCTTATCTGACTTCTTTTGTTTTGTCATATTTCCTTTTTTAGGAGAGAAGCCTTATAAATGCACTTGGGATGGTTGCTCCTGGAAATTTGCTCGCTCAGATGAGCTCACCCGCCATTTCCGCAAGCACACAGGCATCAAGCCTTTCCGGTGCACAGACTGCAATCGTAGCTTTTCTCGCTCTGACCACCTGTCTCTGCACCGCCGGCGCCATGACACCGTGTAAGCGGTACAGACTGCACTAGAAGAGCTGTACTGGTCTCTTTTGTGCACATGCCCGTGTCCTATAAGATCATGACCGTCTTTTCCTCTTTGACTCAGCTTGCTTGTGGGAATGGGATACAGCTTACTAACCCAGACTGACGAGACTGGAGGAAAAGATAGCTGATCTCTCATGGAGACTCTCTATATTCCATCTTCATTTCTTCCCTGTCTCATCACCAATTATTTTCAACCTCCACATGGGTTGAATTCCAGTGTGGCACCCATGGTTGCCCCCTCCCCTTCCCATTATGAGATAGGACATTTTTCCTACAATAAGAAAACCGGAATCAAATTCAAGGCTGTGAACAAACATACGCTGCTTTTTTTCTTATTTTTCTCTTGTTTTATAGAATTCTTATCCATATTTTTGAATCAATATATCAATGTGGTTGGTAGTGTCCTAAAAGGACTTTTTTCAAGTTCCCAAGCAAAAGAGGGCATAACATTGTAGTTGGTTGATAAGATTTACAGGTATTTGGGTCCTGAGTATAGGGCACATTCTTGGTGAATAAACTGATTCCCATACCAAACTCAAAGATTGTGTAAAACCAATCCTATTTGTTCTTACATTTTGGTTTTCAGACAGTGCTGGTGCTTCTTGCTTCTTTAGTCCATCAAAGAGAAGGAAAGGATCTTCTTGTCCTCCTTTTCATCCTCTTCTTCCTCCTCTTCCTTCAGGATTAAAGATTTTTCTGCACAGTTACATTCTTTGTTATGTTAAACTTGGACAACATTTTCAAAGCACACACTAACATGCCAGTATGGAAAAACAAATGTTCCAAGAGAGTAAATTGGGCAGTGATAGGAACAAGTAGATCCAAGATGACCCTGTAAACAAATAGAGGGGGACATTCCTTTGTATAGGATATCAAAAGTGCTGTAATCACAAGCCTCATTCAAATAATGATCTGTTGAGACAGTGTCTTGAGGTGATAGCTGTACTGTTTATTCTTCTGTTTACATAAAGCTACTGTTATGAACATACTGCATGATGAAAAAAATGACACAGTGGGGCCATGTTACACAGAGGTGAGAGGTTAGAAGAAAAAATGTGTTAATTCCGAGGTTATTAACATGCATTCCTGTATGTTTCAAATGGAATATAAGAGGCTTTTAGTGAAAAGTATTAATAGCAAACAGAAAGAAATTTGATGTTCTACAACTTCTGTGAATAGTTTATTTATTTTATCCATTATAGCAGGTTGCATAATACACACACTTGGTTACCTAATCAGACTGCTTTATTATAATGTCTGGGACATAAAACCCTCTGTTTCAGGCACTGGACCTCAGATCTACCCCCACATGGCAAATTTCCTCTCCTAGGGTGTGTGTGGGGGGGGGGGGGCGAGCTTTTAATCACATAATTGTGAACACAGCTTCTCTCCTGGAAAAGATTCTCTTCATATGGTATCCCCTTTCCTTGGCAGATATTTAAGCAGTCTCTCTTGAATACTTTAGGCTACCTCCCAAAGCCATTTATTCTGACTAAATTATAGAATTCTAGTACCAGGAAGGGATCCTATCAGCTATATAGTCCTACCCATCATTAATATTTTGCAGATAAGACAAATATGGGTCAGATTTCTTCCCAAGATGTTTCTATGAGGTTTTATAGACCAGCACACTCATTCTCCCAGGGATCACATTATTAAACCAAAATTTAAAAATTTACATGATTGGTTTCAGTATTTGTCTAATTTTATATGTTATGCTTCAGAAAAATTTAAGCCACTTACAGAATAATTTACAGTTGACTAAATGGTAAGTAAGCTGTGCTTATAGTCATTGATATGTAACACTAGGCACACAATTTTTCTATTCTTAACACTTTCTATAATATCTCAGGTTTGATTTATCTCATTTCAAGCTACAGCGTCTTTCCAGACCATAAATCCTCATAAATTCAAGGACTACGTGTAATTTTCAAAATGATATGTAGATTTCTGCTATTTTAGCCTTGTTATTTTGATATAGGTTTTCCCTTAACTTTTGGTTGCAAGTTCCACACTACAGACTAATTGGTAAAGCATAATAGCGAGTATCTCCCTATGCAGATGTAAGACAGTTTGTTAAAGGTGAAACTTACATTGTTAAAGCTACCATCATACATAAGTTAAGCTTATAATTGAGTAGTTGATATGGTATTTCACAGTAGAATCCAAAGACATACTCTTTTTCTCCAGAGTTTGGATTTGAGACTTCTGTTTCAGAGTTTATAACTGACCTATGCCCCTCAGGCCTCAAAATCTTTTGCATTGGAGCTTATGATCTATTTGTAAATAAATATTATGTTCAAATCCTACTAAATAGGATATTTAATTAGGATTCCAAATATTAGTATCCTGGACATCTTTAAGCTTTTATTCAAATTTTCCCTGCAAAATAATGAGGGACTTTATTAATGATTTATTATCTATGGACAGGAAAATACTCTAATCCTATTTTCATTGTCCTCTTCCCTCCAAATAATGATAAAATCTTTATAAATTATTTACATATTCTATAGGAAAGATATCAAAATTCATTAAGAATACTTCATGAAGTACAGGTAATCAATTACAATATAGTGCTGTACCACACCAAAAGCACATAGAACTTTGCTAAATAAATGTGGAAAAGAACTGTCTCTCAAAGGTAGCATTTGGAATTTATTGAATTTACTGTGCCCACACCAGCAAACTACCATTATGTGAATGGTTGCCTACGGCGTGGAAAATTGCTTTGTTCGATAGGGTTGAATAATATCTTGGGATTTGTTGCAGTGGAATTCGTCCATGTGTATATGATTGGCAGTTGAACATTACTATTGATAATTATTATTGGAAAATTCAGGAAAAAACATTAAGAATATGAACAGCTGAGTACATTAAGTAGAGTGAATTATGTATGGGCAAGACAGAAAGGTTTGCAAGAATAACATCTTCTTAAATAAACTTTTTATTTTAAAACAGTTTTAGATTTAGAGAAAAATTCTGACAACTGTACAGAGTTTCCCTATACCACAAGCCCAGTTTCCCTATTATTAGCATCTTTCATTAGAATGATATATTTGTTGCAATTAATGAAGTAATGATGATACATTACTATTAACTGAAATCTAAGCTTTATTCAGATTTTCTTAGTTTTTACCTAATATTATTTTTCTGTTCCAGCATCCATGCAGGATACCACATCACATTTAGTAGTCATAGCTCCTTAGGCTTCTTTGGGTTGTGACAATTTATCAGACTCTCATTGTTTACTATGACCTTGACAGTTTTGAGGAACCTCTAAATTAATATCTAATATCTAAATTATTTTTCATGGTTAAACTGAGCTTACAGGTTTGGAGAATGAGGATCACAAAGTTGAACTGCCATTTTCTACACATATTAACATGACACATACTCTTGATGTTAATCTTGATCATATGGCTGAGATATTGTTTGTCAGGTTTCTCCTCTGTCCCACCTTACATACTGTACTCTTTGGAAGGGAATTACTATGTACAGCCTACACTTAAGGAGTGGTTAGCTGTGCACTACATCATTGAGGGTGAGTATCTACATAATTGTTGGGAGTTCTGCATAGATTTGTCTCTTCTCCCTCATTTATTTATTTATCCAATCATTTATTGGTATCACTATGGACTCATGGATATTTATTTTGTACTTTGGGTTATAATCTAATACAACTTATTTTGTTTCTCAAATAGTTCCAGCTTTGACCATTGGGCACTCTTTTGGCTTGACTTTAATGTACTTTTGACATACCCCATCATTTTTTTTAGGATACCTTTAATTTGTAGCACTACAAGATGCTCCAAGCTCATCTTATATTTTTTTCCCAATTCTATAATCAACCATTTCTTTAAGGAATCCTGGTTTCTGTTAATGGAAAATTGTTAGAAATCAAGATCTGGGCACTAGGTATGCTTATTGCTACAATTGTCTTGTTGCTTCTAGGTCATTTCAGCTTATAGAGCAAGGAAATATATGCATATATACTAACCCATGTATATCTAGGTATACATACATGTATCTATAGATCTGTATGTAATCATCCATATCTTTATTAAGTTAAACATGAGTTCATACTGATGTATCCAACTCCAATCCATTATCACATAGATCGCCTTATCCTTTGTTTACTATTTGTTTAACCTTTGTTTACTCTGACCTTCCACTCCAACAGTGAGAAACCTGGCTTCTACACTTTGCCATCTACTTATTTAATTGCTCAGTTCCAGAGTACCTGTATAGTGGTATCTGAATTGTTTACTTGTATAACTATGGAAACACCTAGAGCACAGTGCTCATGTACGTGATAGTACATTTCTAGAACTCCAACAGTTCTTTGAAACAAAGTAATCTGCAAAATTCAGAAATTAGTGATTTCTATGACCTGAGTTCCAGGAACTTGGGGTATATCCTTCTCTCAAAAGGTTTTTTTAAGAACCAGATCATTTGGAATTGACCTAATCTTTAATAAGCCAAGGGAAATTATTGATCTTCCATAGTGTGCTGATACCTACATACAAGTATGTACACTGAAGAAAGTGGATGTGCCCAATTTAAAGAAGCATTTAGCACTATCTTTTCTCACTGAAAAATATGGCTCTCTGACAATAGAGGTGCTACCCTGTTATCTCTCTTCCATATTTTCTCATCTCTCACTTTACTGACCTTAGGCAAGTCACATCACCTCTTTGTGCCACAGTTAACCCATCTGTAAAATGGGGATCCAAATATCTACCTCACAGGAATGTTGTGAGGATTATCATTAATGGATGTTGGCAAAACTGAAAAGTGATGCTTAAATAAACAACAAAGTATTATGATTACCACTATGATGATAATTATAGTACTCTATATTTACCCTAGAAGAAGGAGAGGATTAAGCTTTTTGGATGATAAAGAGCTAAATTTAAGTCAATAACAGATAATTCAAAAGTGGTCACTGGAAACAATATTATCTCTTCCTCTCAATTTCCCTACATTCTACTCATTGCTAACTATAGGATTCTCACCTGTTTCTATACTCAAAGCATATTAGGGTCTAAAGGAATTAAGTAGACCAAATCCATTGCTTTAAAATCTGTATTCTTCCCCTACCCTCACTCTGTCTGGACCACATTATATGTCACTCTGTCAGAAGTACACAGGAAATTTACTACAACCTTTCAAACCTTGGCCAGTCCAGCTTCACCAATTACATTTTATCTTTCCACACTTACTATATTATGAACAGTATAGGTAGAAGGGAAATGGGGTGGGGTGGTTGGGCTGGGAGTGGAATGGAAGAGGATAGAATTTTCACTAGTGACTGGATATTTCTTTGATTCTCAAATACTGGTTTTACCTCCCATTTCTTTTCTGGTGGAGTGTTGGAGACAGGGGGAGAGACACTATCCTATTAAGAAACTCTCCTTCCTTTCCAGTAGATGTTTCCCAGGATCAGTACAGATAGTTGTTTTGGACATTATAACTGTTGTATATGTGCTGTTTTCATTGTATTTCTGAATAAACAGAGGAAGAGAATCCCTAGTGGTTTTCATCTTTGTTTTTTCTACAGGGGGACAAAGTAGGTAAACAGTGCCAGAAACTGACTTCATTTTTGTGTTGAGGAAAGGAGCCTGCAGTGAAATGATTGGGGTTTTTTGTCATTTTTATTTAAAGAAATTATAGAACAGTATATTATTAAGTTTTAATCTTTATAACTCCTATATCTGGGCCTCATTATTTCAGTGATTTAGAGAAACACCCTGTTTTTTTCCCCTCCATTTTATACTAATTCTTGTTCCAGAGGTACGGCTTTGAGCCTGGCATCATGAGCAATCTCTCATACACAAGTCTGTTGGGCCCCCAAAAATACTAAAAAACTGCCTCAGTTATCATGGTCACTTGGAGATTACTCTGTTTTAACTCAATGGGACTTTTCCTCTGTGGCATCCAGGCAGGGTGTGTGCTTGGGAAATAAGCAATCTTGTTATGTTTAATTATTGTACTTTTATAACTAATAAATTTTTTAACCTTGAGAATCCATGACTATTATCTTGACTTCGTCTTCATTTTACTTTTCTGCAACATGGCATGGCACAAGTAGATCATTTTTTCTCTTAACTGGGTAAAGTTGGAAGCTGAGCTATCTTAAATACAATAATTTCTCTGCTTAAGGACATGAAGCCCTCCACATTCTTGAGATTGTATCAGCATGTCCCTGAAAAGGACTGAATGGAGACTGTGCCCCTTTTATATATTTCTTACAGTGAATCACGCTGTGTGGTACAGACTCAGCTGTTTAGATTTCCTTGCCCATCTCTGTTCCCTTACCATCTTGTTTGTTTTTCCCTAAGAAGGAATTCAGGAGAGAAGGGTATTGGGACAACTTTAAACTTCAAAGCTACTTGAGTACAAATACCACACCTGGGTAGGGGATATAGGAAGCTGCCTTGTCTGTGGTCTATGGACCCTGCTTTGGAAAACTGTATTCTAGAGAGATGCTGGGAAAGAAGTAAAGGGGAGGACATTCTGTGAGAGAGTAAGATCAAGAGCTAGAAGAACAAACTGAAGAGTAATTATTCTTGGAGCTGACAGAAAGGGATTTTCACTACAAATGATATAAAACAAGGAATCTCAGGCTTTATAAGTTTCCCAATAATATTTTTAACTTATTCATTAGTCACTGTCATCCCTTTGGTTTAAAAGCATCATCAACTCGATGCTACAAATATATTTACTGAAAAACTATCAATAATACAGGCTCTTTGCTGGTTGCTATAGAGATGAATAAAACATCACTTCTCTCAAGAAATTCACTCCCTAATAGGGAATACCGTCATGAAAAGAAACACAATAATGCCTTCTCTCATAATAGATATATGTTCAAAATTACTAAAAATTAAAAATATTTGAATAGTAAAGATACCATAAACAGTTGAAAGACATCCAAATATAACACAGGATTTATGTCTAGCACATATTAAAAAATCATACAAGTAATAAAAAATAAAAAAATAATCACATTGTATATAGTCAATAAATATATAAAAAGATGTTTCACATCACTACTAATCATGGAAGTTAGATTTTTTTTAATGAAATAATGTCATTTGCAGCAACGTGGATGGACCTAGAGATTGTCATACTGAGTGAAATAAGTCAGATAAAAATCTTAAATGATATCGCTTATATGTGAAATTTAATAAGATACAAATGAATTTATTTACAAAATAAAGAGAGAGTCACAGATGGAGAAAACAAACATGATTTCCAGGGGCAAAAGAGAGGATAGATAAACTGGAAATGTAGTTGACATATCAGTTCAGTTCACTTGAGTCTCTCAGTCATGTCCAACTCTTTGCGACCCTATGAATCGCAGCACGCCAGGCCTCCCTGTCCATCACCAACTCCCAGAGTTCACTCAGACTCATGTCCATCGACTCAGTGATGCCATCCAGTCATCTCATCCTCTGTCTTCCCCTTCTCCTCTTGCCCCCAATCCCTCTCAGCATCAGTCTTTTCCAATGAGTCAACTCTTCGCATGAGGTGGCCAAAGTACTGGAGTTTCAGCTTCAGCATCATTCCTTCCAATGAATACCCAGGACTGATCTCCTTCAGAATGGACTGGTTGGATCTCCTTGCAGTCCAAGAGTCTTCTTCACCACCACAGTTCAAAAGCATCAATTCTTCAGTGCTCAGCTTTCTTCATAGTCCAACTCTCACATCCATACATGACCACCGGAAAAACCTTAGCCTTGACTAGATGGACCTTTGTTGGCAAAGTAATGTCTCTGCTTTTTAATATGTTGTCTAGGTTGGTCATAACTTTCCTCCAAGCAGTAAGTGTCTTTTAATTTTATGGCTGCAGTCACCATCTTCAGTGATCTTGGAGCTCCAAAAAACAAACTCTGACACTGTTTCCACTGTTTCCCCATCTATTTCCCATGAAGTGATGGGACCGGATGCCATGATCTTCATTTTCTGAATGTTGAGCTTTAAGCCAACTTTTTCACTCTCCACTTTCACCTTCCTCAAGAGGCTCTTTAGCTCCTCTTCACTTTCTGCCATAAGGGTGGTGTCATCTGCATATCTGAGGTTATTGATATTTCTCCCGGCAATCTTGATTCCAGCTTGTGTTTCTTCCAGTCCAGCATTTCTCATGATGTATTCTGCATATAAGTTAAATAAGCAGGGTGACATTATACAGCCTTGATGTTCTCCTTTTCCTATTTGGAACCAGTCTGTTGTTCCATGTTCAGTTCTAATTGTTGCTTCATGACCTGCATATAGGTTTCTCAAGAGTTAGGTCAGTGGTCTGGTATTCCCATCTCTTTGAGCAGTTATATTCCTACAATTTTGTTCCTTTGTATATACTCAGAACTGAAAACCTATGCTTACACAAAGCTTGTATGCAAATGTTCATAACAGTGTTCCCCATAACAGCCAAAAAGTAGAAGCATCCCAAATGTCCATCAGTGGTTGATGGATAAACAAAATTTGGTCTATCCAGATGATGAAATATTATTCTTCTGTAAATGAAGTACTGACGTAGATAAACCTTGACAACATTCTCAGTGATATGTCAGACACAAAAAGTCACTAGTGTATGATTATGTTGGTTGGAACATCCAGAATAGGCAAATTTTAGCAATGAAAAGTAGATTAGGTGTCTCCAAGGGGCTGGAGGAGGGGGAGGATGTGATTGATGGGGATGAGTGAGTCAGGAATCAGCAGATCGTGCTATGGAACCACATCCCAGACACTGCAGAAGCAGGTCCTCGGGGACACAAGCTGGGGACACAATGGGTAAAGCAACCCACCAAAAATCAGGTGACATCTCCAGTTGATTCAATGTTAGAATGACAGTTTCCTTCTCAAATGCTTAGGGTACCAAACTAGCACTAAATTATACAAGCTGCCTGTTTTAACTAAAAGATATCTTAACTCAAGAGTTAATTTAGGAGAAGGAAATGGCAACCCACTCCAGTACTCTTGCCTGAAGAATTCCTTGGATAGAGGAGCCTGATGGGCTACAGTCCATGGGGTTGCAGAGTCAGACATGACTGAGCGACTGATACACACACACAATTGAGATACTTGATGGTGTGAAGGTACACTCTATCTACTCTCCCATCTCCTGCAGGAAGCAGGATGGGGCAGGCAGCACCTGTGAGGCAGGATGGCTCCCACCCACTCCCATCCCTTCTGGAAGTCTTGGGGCCTCAGTGCCTGCAACAGCTGGCCTTGGGCAAATAAAAGACTAAGTTGTTTACTGGTAACAACAACAACAACAAAGAATCAATTTAACCCAGTTATAAATATGCATTTCTGAAAGTTACTTATATTTGCTATGAACTAGCTGAAAAAAATCAGGTAACTTACTTTGGATGAAAGGCGATGTCTTACAACAGAGATTCTGTATGACCTTCTTCCTATAAAGCTTACCTGCTTGATAGCTATGACTGTGCCAAGGAAGAACACTCAGAGTCCACTCATCACTGGACTTGTGGGTGTATCAATAATCAGTGGCATCAGAAATATAAGAAAATAAAAGTTGACTATTAATATTTTTCTGAATTATCCAAATAAGTTCTTGGGTATGAAGTTCCAAAATGTGTACTTGAAGGAGACTATTGTGTTATTCAGGTACCTCTATGGGATGTATGACTTTCACACCTGGCAGGGGCTCCAGGTGGCTCATCTAGACTGTCTGGCTATTCACGGGCTTATGGTTGTTGGGCCACCTGGGCTGGGGTGGTGAGGCAGTTGGGTAGACTGCTTTGCACTCCTGCTCCATTCTTCTCCTCTCTGCTCTGTTCCCCTATGCACTCTCCCTATATCTTCCTAGTGCAAGTACGTGTGCATGGGCACAATCTCACAAAAGTCACACAATTTGTGTGCCCTTCCCCCAATGCTTTTCTCCTACATCATTAAATCCATGGATATTCCATGCCCCCAGTGCTCTTCCTTGCCTTGCTAAAGCCACAAGTGTTCCCAGTTGGCATTTTTCCTCAGCCTCAAAAAAGCCATGGGCATGACCCATTCCCCAAAATATTTCCAGCAATACTAAAGCCACAGGTGTGCACAACTGACAGCAGTCCTCACCTGTCCTCCCTTTAGCACTCTCCTACACCTCACTAAAACCTGTAATCAAGTTTAGTCCACACAGGGGGGCCAGAAGGGCTAGCACTCCTAAGTTCTATGGGGCTGAAACAACCAGGAAGACAGTTTGAGATTCGATATCACCTCCAGGGCACTGCACAGACAGCAGATGAAACAGACTCCCAGTCTGCCTATGAAAAAAAGGCATCACCGACTCAATGAACATGCGTTTGAGCAAACTTCACGAGATGGTGAAGGACAGGGAAACCTGGCATGCTGCAGTCCATGGGGTCACAGAGTCAGACACGACTGAGCAACTGAACAACAATAAATTTTCCAAGAGCCTCAACCTGAGCGACAGGCTGCAGGTTTGTGACATATCTAGAGGCTACAGAGGAGCTGTGTAGGGCATGCAGGCAAGAAAAACCATGTTTATGTTCTCCTTTTGTCTTACAACATCTTTCTAGTACTTCTTAGAAAGAGGCTATCCATTTATCTGAAGCCCATATTCTTAGAACTGTCACGTATGGGACACCTCCAGATCTTCTACTCTTCAACATTCAGGTCAGCAGGGTCTATGATTGCAGTCTCACAAGACCATATATATACAGTTTAAATGTTGTCTGAGGATTTAGCAGCAAGAAATGAGATGCCAGCTGAAATCAATCCCTTCAAAACCTGGACGGATCTTGACACACCCTCAACAACTGGGATCTATTAAGAATAACGCAGGAGATTTAGATAATGACCAAGTTTCAAGAGATGACCAAGAGCTAGAGAAATGTTGAACAATAAGGCCCACCACCAAAACAAGTATGCTCCTTCCATAAGGAGAAATAACTGCTTCACCTATACATAGAAACAGACACTGAAAGTCAAGAAAAATGAGTAAACAGAGGAATATANAAGTTTCAAGAGATGACCAAGAGCTAGAGAAATGTTGAACAATAAGGCCCACCACCAAAACAAGTATGCTCCTTCCATAAGGAGAAATAACTGCTTCACCTATACATAGAAACAGACACTGAAAGTCAAGAAAAATGAGTAAACAGAGGAATATAGTTCAAATAAAAGAACAAGATATAAACACCTTAATAAAATGCAGTTGTGTGTTAAGTTGCTTCAGTTGCATCTGACTCTTTGCAATCCCATGGACAGGCTTCACAGTCCATGGGATTTTCCAGGCAAAAATACTGGAGTAAGTTGCCATTTCTTGCTCCAGGGGATCTTCCCTACCCAGGGATTAAACCTGGGTCTCTGGCATGGCAGGCAGATTCTTTACCATCTGAGCTATCAGGGAAGCTAAAATACAGCTAAGTATTGACAACCCACTCCAGTATTCTTGCCTGGATAATCCCATGGATGGAAGAGCCTGATAGCCTACAGTCCATAGGGTCTCAAAGAGTCTGACACCACTGAGGGACTTCACTTCACTTCATTAATAATTAACCTGATAAAACATTTAGAGTAAGTAAAGATGCCACAGGACTGGAAAAGGTCAGTTTTCATTCCAATCCCAAAGAAAGGCAATGTCAAAGAATGCTCAA
>SJYV01036587.1:0-10412 GCA_006410875.1 Neotragus pygmaeus
GGGAGGGATTGGGGGCAGGAGGAGAAGGGGACGACCGAGGATGAGATGGCTGGATGGCATCATGGACTGAATGGACGTGAGTCTGAGTGAACTCCGGGAGATGGTGATGAACAGGGAGGCCTGGCGTGGTGGGATTCATGGGGTCGCAAAGAGTCAGACACAGTTGAGCGACTGAACTGAACTGAACTGAAAAAGACAACTTACAGGGGAAATAACTTTCAAATCTATCTGATAAGGGTTTTAATATTCAGAATATATAAAGAATTTCTACAACTCAACAGCAAAGAGAACTCAGTTTAAAAATAGGCAAATGGGGGCTTCCATGCTGGGCCAGTGGTTAGGAATCTGCCTCCCAATTTAGGAGACACTGGTTCAATTTCTGATCCAGGAAGATCCCACGTCATGGGGTAACTAAACCCATGCTCCACAACTACTGAACCCGCGTATCATAACTACTGAAGGCCTCTAACCACACTCCACAAGAGAGGTCCCTGCAACAAGAAAACCATACCACCAAGAAGAGAGCAGCCCCCTCTCTCTGCAACTATAGAAAGGCCCTGTGTAGCAATGAAGACCCAGAGAAGCTGAAAATAAATGAAAAATTTAAAAAAAGAAAGAAAGGATAAAAAGCAAAAATAGGCAAGGGACTTTCTGGTGGTCTAATGGCTAAGACTCCATGCTTCCAATGCAGGGGGCCTGGGTGTGATCCCTGGTCAGGAAAGGAGACCTCACATGATCCCATGCATATTCAACTAACATGGTGCAGCCAAAAAGAAAATAATAAATAAAAATAAATATTTTAAAAAAGACATTAAAAAGAAATGAATTGATAAACAGAATGTGGCATATACATACGATGGGATATTATTCATCCATAAAAATGAATGAAGATTTGACACATGCTACATTCTTGGGCTCCAAAATCATTGCGGATGGTGACTGCAGCTATAAAATTAAAATATGCTTGCTCCTTAGAAGGAAAGTTATGACAAACCTAGACAGTGTGTAAAAAAGCAAAGACATCATTTTGCCAACAAAGGTCCATACAGTCAAAGCTATGGTTTTTCCAGTAGTCATATATGGATGTGAGAGTTGGGCCATAAAGAAGCTTGAGTGCCAAAGAACTGATGCCTTCAAACTGTGGTTTGAGAGAAGATTACTGAGAGACCCCTGGACTGCAAGGAGATCAAAGCAGTCAGTCCTAAAGTAAATCAACCATGAATATTCATTGGAAGGACTGATGCTCCAATACTCTGGCCACCTGATGAGAAGAGCTGATTCACTGGAAAAGACTCTGATGCTGGGAAAGATCGAAGGCAAAAGGAGAAGACAGGGGCAGTGGATGAGATGGTTAGATAGCATCTGACTCAATGGACATGAATTTGAGCAAACTCTGGGAGACAGTGAAGTACAGAGAAGCTTGGCATGCTTCTCATGGTAGTCCATGAGGTTGCAAAGAGTCGGACACAGCTTAGCAACTGAACAACAACAACAATGAAGAACCCTAAAGAGAGTATGTTACGTAAAACAAGCCAGGATAAAGGATAAAGAAAAGGATAAAAATTACACGATTTCACTTACATGAGGTACCTGGAAACTTACGAAGACAAAAAGTAGATTAGAGATTATCAAAGTAGGTTAGAGATTATCTCTAGCAGATTACAGATTAAAATACAAGGTACAAGTGGAAGGGAGAAATGAGAAATTACTGCTTAATGGAACAAAGTTTCTGTCTCTAGTGATGAAAAGCTTGGAAATGGATAGATAGTGGTGATGGTTGCACAACACTGTAGATGCAACTGATG
The DNA here is from genome assembly GCA_006410875.1 of Neotragus pygmaeus. Classification (NCBI taxonomy): domain Eukaryota; kingdom Metazoa; phylum Chordata; class Mammalia; order Artiodactyla; family Bovidae; genus Neotragus; species Neotragus pygmaeus. The sequence continues at coordinate 1,806 of SJYV01036587.1, forward strand.
CTGCTTAATAATGATTAAAGTGGTGAATTGTGTCATGAAGTCGCTCAGTCGTGTCTGACTCTGCGACCCCACAGACTGTAGCCTACCAGGCTCCTCTGTCCATGGGATTTTCCAGGCAATAGTACTAGAGTGGATTGCCATTTCCTTTTCCAGGGGATCTTCCCAACCCAGGGATTGAATCCAGGTCTCCCGCATTGTAAACAGATGCTTTACCGTCTGAGCCACCAGGGAAGATCTCTGGTGTCATATTTTACCACAAAAATTACAAATAGCAGCATATCTCCTCCAATTAAATTAACATAGAATCTTAGTTGTTGTTAGATTTTGTATTTGTCTACTTGTATTCATTCATCACAGGGTCGATTATATTGATTATATTTTCTTATTTTCTGAGTTCGTGATGTTTCACCATTTGGGAACCTACAAATCCAGGAGAGATTGACACTCCCATGGCTAGTTAATTCCTACAGATAACAAAATGTCTAAGAGCACACCTTTGTAAAGGAACCAACCCAGAGTCATATTTCCTTTATCTTGCCTGTATACCCAGGAGGCAATATTCTTCTGCTTCATCCCAGGGCCCCAAAAGTAGTGGGTAACTAGAGACTACTCTTATAGCCCAAAGCCCTCCAGAATTATTCAAATTAGCCAACACTAAACTGCTTATTCTGCCCTGCCTTCACTCTCCCTCTGAAACTGCAATAAAGGATCTGGCTAAACCTTCTGCTTGCTCGTGCCCCTTCTGCCCCCTGACCACTCTGGTGTTTTCCTCTGTGACCCTGTGTGGCAAGTGGTAACCCACCTCCCAGCCCGCGGACCCATAATAAACTTCCTTCTGCCAAGCCTCATTTGTGTTTCCTCCTGTGGCCTCAGTGACTTTATCATATCTTATTCAATATTGACATTTTAAAAACTACATCACTATTTAAAAAACTGATAAAAGTGAAGCTGATGATGTAGAAATATGAGCAGAGGAAGCCTTATTAACTTGGTCTACCCTTTACAGTCATTTCTTATTCTTTAAATTTCTAATCTGAAACAGTTACTAAAAGTATTACAAAAGGGATGAAAAATAAATTCTAGAGGCACACAGAAAGGGACAATTAACTCTAAAATCACCTTTTGAGGGGAGCGTTTTGGGGTGATCATGATGAGAGCTTAAAAAGAAATCTCCCAAAGGTAGGATTAGGGCTGATTCTTCAAGCAGGAGACCTGGAGGATTCAAGTGCAGTAAGAAGGTACCTAAATGTGAGGGGGAAGTAGTCTATTAAGAGAATCTGCATGAAAGAGAAATCAAAATGGAAGCAGTTGAGGAGAGGGCTGAATTCTGGAGTTAGAGATTAAGGAAATGAAACCTCAGAAAAGGTGCCTCTGTTCATTTTGGAGAGCAGCTAGGCAAACCACAGCAGCAGTAGAGGTCTTATGATGTACAAGTTTCTACATCCACTTAGCAAAGCCCAAGTCGATTTACTATTAAAAAAAAAAGTTCTAGGGGAATGCAGTGGCCTCCCTTTGGGGTCCCTGATCACCCCTATGCATGGAGACTAACAGGCAGAGGACAAACTCCTAAAGGCAACACTATGGACTGCTGTTCCCCAATACCTGACACATGGTTCTTCATAACTCTCAGCCTGGGCTCTCCCACAGGGCTGTCTCTTCCTTCAAGCAGAGCTTGACAGTGAAGCTGCAAGAACTAGGCTGTGCTTTAGTCACCATGGTGACAAGAAACTATCACAAACATTTGCTTATGACTTCACTGCAGAAGCCAAACAGGGGAGGTTAGATTGGAAGGAGGAATGTTTGCAGAAGCACATCTGGAAGCAGCAACCAAAGGAACGCTGGACTCTCCCTCAGGGACTGCAGGCAAAGGGGCTTTTTTCATCATGTACCCCTTACTCGCTGAGCCTGGATCGAGAAATCCACAGTACAAACATTCCTTTTCAAACATCCGACTGTCTCAGGCAGACTCTGAGTTTTCTTAGTTGAAGAACTCTTTGAATAGGTCCCTGAAACTGCTGGCACCTCTTGTTTCTAGGAAATAACTGCTACTGTTGCCATGCATTTCCTAAGCTCTTAGAACCAAGGAACTAGCAAGAATAATACAAAGTAAGTATGGACTCTGTTATGGCCTGAATTGTACCTCATCCTCCACCAATTCATATGTTGAAGTCTAAAATCCTAATACCTGAAAATGTGACTGTACTTGGAGATAGCTTCTTTAAAAATGAGGATACTGGAGTTAAGGCCCTAATTCAATGTGACCAGTGCCTTTATAAGAGAAGATTAAGATACAGATGTACATGGCAGGAGAACATCATGTGAACATGAAAACAGCTATTTGAAAACCAAGAAGAGAGGCCTCAGGGTTAGCCAATCCTGCTAACATCTTGATCTTGGACTTCTAGGCTCTAGAACTATGAAAGGATAAATTTTTGTTGTTTAAGCCATCCAGTCTGTGGTATTTTCTTATTTAGTCTTCGCAAATTAATACAAGCCCTCATTGATACAGAAATAACCTGAGTCTAAGGTCACACACTAAGGGAGTAGTCAGATTATTGCAGTACTCCATTTAATCAATGGTATGTTTAAAATTTTTAAGATTCATAAATTTTTAAGATTATGCACATTTTCTCAGAAAAAGACATAATACATATAGACAACAGTCCTGTGTATGGAAGGGGAATGACATTGCTACACCTTCAAACTCACATCCTGGGCAGCCACTGGGTCTAGGACTTTCCCAATCTATGTCTTACACTCATGGTCTGTATTTAATACTATGAAGCAATCATTCAGCCTTTTAAAATTATTTCTTAGGGTTAAAAAAAAATTACTTCTTGGGGTAATTTCCTGGTGGTCCAGTGGCTAGGATACCATGCTTTCACTGCCAAGAGGGCAGGTTCAATTCCTGGTCAGGGAACTAAGATCCCACAAGTCTCTGCTGCTGCTACTGTTGCTAAGTCGCTTCAGTCGTGTCTGACTCTGTGCGACCTCACAGATGGCAGCCCACCAGGCTCCCCCATCCCACAAGTCTCTAGGTGTGGCCTAAATAAATAAATAAAGTGACTTCTCTTGTCCTGGTGCTAAACTGAGTGAGCACTTCTCTTTGCAGAGGGCAAGTTTCTAATAAAATATTATTGTACCGCCTCAGGCATAGAAAATGAGCTAAACTTAGTGCCTCTTCCTTCAACAATGTAAGAAACCTGATTCCTCCCAGACTCAAATGGCTTTCTCAGCTTAGGTACCTCATTTACTTCTCACTATAAATTCTCTATCAAATATGCACTGGCGGTGCTGCACAGCTTGCAGGATCTTAGTTCCCCAGCCAGGAAATGAACCCTCAGTCACGGCAATGAAAGCGCCAAAACCTAACCACTGGATTGCCAGGGAATTCCCAAGGAGTTAATGATTTTTAACAGGACAGCAGGGACTGTACTCACATTCAATTTTTACAACACATTCAATTTGAGATTAAAAAAATTATTTCTTGGGGGACATTCAATTTTGTACCGGACAAAATTTAATTTCAACAAGAGCTAGGGTGAAATCAGCTGTTAAACAGCCCTTCATTTGCGGACAATCAAACAATCAAATAAACCCCAGCATCATACCTCTCTTTTCAAAAAATGTTTCCATTTACAACATCTAACTGAACTCTACCACATCCAATGAGAAATATTAGTCAATTGGAACACATCCACTTAACAGCTAGGAGACCAGGTTCAGAGGTGCTATGACTTGCACAGGATCATTTAGCTATTAAACTGTGAAGCTGGGATTGGGACCTAGATGCTCTAATTTCATAGCCTTCTCTTTCATCCGGCCTTGAAGAACTGCTTTGTTTCAATTCTCTGAAAAGACACATAATTCTATTCGATTTGGCTCCTGACCTTAGACTAGGTTCTATCCATCTTGATTTATTTACTCACTTTAATAGTTACTGACCAATGACTAATTTCCATTAAATTTTTATCTTGTTTAAAAAAACAAAAAACAAAGTTACTGGCGATCAGTTCTCTAATAGGTGCATAAGAACTAGTACTAAAGACATCTGCATAAGAGATTTCCCCCCTCAACCCACCATATGACTTTTAGAAACTCAACTTCATAATACAGGTTTTTCTTTTGCAGTGAGTTCTTTCCCTAAACCACAGATCCAATCAACCATAAAATCTAAAGTACATCTGACCCTTTGTGAACACCTGTACCATTGGAATTAACGAAATCAAAACTCCAAAGTGTATAAAACCCACTATGATGCTGGGATTGGAAGGGTGGAAAGATAACACAAGTGATAGATACAGAGACTAATAAACGCAACCATTTTTTAAAGATGTTCTAAAACTTACATGGTCCCGTTTCTTATCAATGATGCCATAAGCAACACAGACTGGGTTAAATTTTGCCTGTCTTCTTGCTGGTCTACTTAGCAGATAACTACAGTGAATGCCTACAAAGTTGACGGCAAAATTTTGGTACTTTTAAAAAATTACATCATCATTTCAATATCTGGTAACTTTTAATCTACAATGTTCCTGTCCTCCTTTCCCCCAACTCTTTTGCTTACTTGTGATACTGACTGAAAAGACTAGTTGGTCTTAATGAATGCCCTACATTCTAGTTTTGTGTCATTAATTTATATCCTTCAGTTCAGTTCCATTCAGTCGCTCAATCGTTTCCAACTCTTTGTGACCCCATGAACTGCAGCACGCCAGGCCTCCCTGTTCATCACCAACTCCCGGCGTCCAATCAAACCCATGTCCATTGAGTCGGTGATGCCATCTAACCATCTCATCCTCTGTCGTCCCTTCTCCTCCTGCCTTCAATCTTTCCCAGCATCAGGGTCTTTTCAAATGAGTCAGCTCTTCACATCAGGTGGCCAAAGGACTGGAGTTTCAGCTTTAGCATCAGTCCTTCTGATGAACACGCAGGACTGATCTCCTTTAGGATGGACTGGTTGGATCTCCTTGCAATCCAAGGGACTCTCGAGAGTCTTCTCCAACACCACAGTTCAAAAGCATCAATTCTTCTGTGCTCAGCTTTCTTTATAGTCCAATTCTCACATCCATACATGATCACTGGAAAAACCACAGCCTTGACTAGATGGACCTTTGTTGACAAAGTACCCTTATTGCCTTGGCTAGAACAGATTTAAGTTATAAATATATTTGGGGGAGGGGACTTTCCTAGTGGTCCAGTGGTTGGGAATCTGCCTGTACTGCGTTCAACCCCTGCTCCAGGAAGATTCCACACGTGGGGCCTTTAAGCCTGGCACCACAACTACTGAGCCTAGCACCACAACTACCGAGCCTGTGAGCCCAAACTACTGAAGTTGGCATACCTAGAGCCCATACTCCGCAACAAGAGAAGCCACCCAATGAGAAGTCCACCAACGGCAACACAGTTCACCGCCACCAGCAGCCCTGTTCACTGAAACTAGAGAAAAGCCAGAGCAGTGGCAGAGACAACGCAGCCAAAAATAAATAAAAATTTAAAATGTATACATACATATTTCTTCTTTTTGGCAACAATACAGGTGATATTTTGTGCCGCATACCTCATCACATCAGGAGGTATCTAATGGCAGGTTGTCCAGACAGTAATCGGATCTCTCTTCTTAAAAGTCATCTACATACCCTAAGTCTCCATTCACATACAATTAATGTAACGTTTCTTGAATATTACACATTTTACATATAACAACATAATGAAATAACCAATTTTTTAAAAAACAGGCATTGCTGGGCTTCTCTGGTAGTCCACTGGCTAAAACTCCACACTCCCAACGTTGGAGGCCTGGGTCTGATCCCTGGTCAAGGAAGAAGATCCCACATGCCACCACTAAGACCCAGCGCAGCCAAATAAATATTAAAAGAAAAAAAAAAAAAGGCACTGCCAATACAGTAGACTCTGTGCACTCTATTTCACTCTTGTAACTCATCAAATCTGACGTTCATTCCTTCTACTCCAAAGAAAAACTGCTTTTATCAAGGTCACCTACAACTTCCACATGGACAGAGATTTTTATCTTTTTTTAAATTTTCAAAATTTATTTATTTATGGCTGTGCTGGGTCTTCATTGCAACTGCCTATTGATACTTTCAAACTGTGGGGCTGGAGAAGTCTCTTGAGAGTCCCTTGGACTGTAAGGTGATCAAACCAGTCAATCCTAAAGGAAATCACTCTGAACATGCATTGAAAGACTGATGCTGAAGCTTCAATACTTTGGCCACCTGATGTGAACAACTGATTCATTGAAAAAGACCCTGATGCTGGGAAAGACGGAAGGCAAAAGGAGAATAGAGTGGCAGAGGATGAGATGGTTAGAATAACTGACTCAACAAACATGAACGTGAGCAAGCTCCAGGAGCTAGTGAAGGACAGGGAAGCCTGGTCTGCTGCAGTCCATGGAGTTGCAAAGAACAGGACATGGCTTAGTGACTGTACACACACACACACACATCAAAATCTTCACTTTGGTATCCGAAACTAACAGTTTCTAACTACCCCCACCGTCAACAGCAAGAGTATTTTACAAGTTACTTAATCCAAACCCTAGGTTAAAAAAAAAAAAATCCTTGATTCCTTCTCTTCTCACATCTCTTTGATCAAATCTACTGACAAATCCTGAATGTATCTTGAATGTATTTACATCTCTCTCACCCCTTCCCTGGTAGCTCAGCTGGTAAAAAATCTGCCTGCAATACAGAAGACCCCGGTTGACCCGGTTCAGCTCCAGGGTTGGGAAGATCCCCTGGACAGGGAACAGGCTACCTANATGTATCTTGAATGTATTTACATCTCTCTCACCCCTTCCCTGGTAGCTCAGCTGGTAAAAAATCTGCCTGCAATACAGAAGACCCCGGTTGACCCGGTTCAGCTCCAGGGTTGGGAAGATCCCCTGGACAGGGAACAGGCTACCTACTCCAGTATTCATGGGCTTCCCTGGTGACTCAAACAGTAAAGAATCCACCTGCAATGCAGGAGATGCATTCGATCCCTGGGTTGGGAAGATCCTCTGGAGGAGGGCATGGCAACCCACTCCAGGATTCTTGTTTGGAGAAACCCCAGGGACAGAGGAGCCTGTGGGGCTACAGTCCGTGGGGTCACAAAGAGCTGGATACGACTGAGCGACTAAGCACAGCACCCCTTCCCAAAGTCATTTCTTGCCTGGCAACTACAACAGCTTAACCCCAATCCACCACCACACACACAAAAAAAACAGACTATACCACTGCTCCCATGTAAAATCTTCACAGTTTAAAGCGCTGCATACATCTTCATCTCATCTCATTCAATTTGTTACCCTCAGTCATCAAATGCTCCTGTCACAATGGCTTTCAGTATTTGGAAACTATCAAGTTGTTTCTGGACTCAGTCCTCACATTTCCTGTTTTCTTTCAGCCTACAGTTCTCTTCCCTAGCTCTTAGAATTGCTAGGTCCTTCCCCTGCCACCACAAAGTAAGCGACTCCATTTTTGTCAGAACACCTGTTTTATTTCCTTCATTACACTATTTACAATCTGTATCTGTTCTCCTCCATAAGTTGTGTAAGTTCTACAAAAACCTTTATATACAAGTATTTGCTGAATGAATCACTGTTCAAATACCTACTCAACACTTACTGAACACCTACATTGTCCCAGATATATGGTCTAGCCGTAACAGCTGCTCAACACGTGTTTGCCAACAAGTATAAGGTAAGGGAAGAATTGGACAGCAAAGGAATCTTCCTTGGGACTGGAGGGAAGCAGATCTTCTAAAAGCAGAATTAAAAAAAATTTCTTCCTAGAAATCCAGAAACCATAAGTTTCCTCCAGAATGGGTATGAAAACTGAATGGAAACACTCTGATGGACACACACAAACGAAAAATAAGCTTAAAAGAAAAAAGACTTCAGGACACAAATGACTCAGAAAAAGACATTTTAGGCAGCCGCATCCAGTAACCTTGTCAGAATTCACTGTATGTCACTTTCTACTTTGTCACTGATGATCTACTTTTGCCCTCCTGAAACTACGCGTGATTCTGAGAGCACCACCCTCTAGCAGCGCTCTTACCTTTCTAACCGCTCCTTCCAGGCCTCACAACACCAGGCCCTCAGTGTCGGTGTGCATCTGCCCTTAGTCCTTCTCAGCAGAAGCAGCCTCCTTTTCCCAATGGTCTCCCTTACCTTCAACGTCCACTTTTACACCAACTACCAAATCTCTAGTGTCACAATCTGTCAAGTGTACTTTCCAATGCCTAAATGGCTAGCTCCACCTCACTTTCTGTCTCCTTAAACCAGTTACTTCCCCTAGCTTCCCTAGTTCAGAATTCATGCCAATACCATTCACCTGGTCTTAGAGTCACTCATGAACTTTCTACTCCCCTAAGACGCCAGGCTGGTAAATTGATTTTCACCTGTACCAAAGATTCTGTCCTTAACTAAACTCTATCCAGGCTCCTCTGAGCTCTTTTTCAAGGAGGCTCAACAGTGGCCTATAAAGATGTGAATGCTGCTGCTGCTGCTGCTAAGTCGCTTCAGTCGTCTCTAAGTCTGTGCAACCCCATAGATGGCAGCCCACCAGGCTCTCCCATCCCTGGGATTCTCCAGGCAAGAACACT
>SJYV01036592.1:0-18742 GCA_006410875.1 Neotragus pygmaeus
CAGTCCATGGAATTCTCCAGACCAGAATACTGGAGTGGGTAGCCTTTCCCTTCTCCAAGGGATCTTCCCCACCCAGGGATCAAACCCAGGTCTCCTGCATTGCAGGCGGACTTTTTGCCATCTGAGCCACAAGGGAAGCCCAAGCATGCTGGAGTGGGTGGCCAGTTCAGAGTCTTTGTGGTGGTCCGACAGGCTAGCGTGTGGAAGGCATGGCGCGGCGCTTGGCACTTAGCAAGCTGCTGCATGCTCTCTGAGAAGACTTGTGGCCTGTGGTAGGGCCCTGGATGTCACTTGAAATGCGTCGAGTGTCTGCTGCCTCCCCGGGGCCGGCGCGTTTTCTCCCTTCAGGGGGCGCTGCTGAGAGCGAGCAGGGAGGTCCCGCGCACTCCTCCCCGTTGTTCCCCGGGGCGGGGCAGCCCAGAGGTGCTCTTGGGTCCGACTCCTGCTGTGGCGTCTCCCGGCCGCTTCGGCAGGTTTGGCTTGACCTGCCTTTTGGATGAGGAACCGAGATGCACAGAGATGAGGTGGGTGTCCCTTTCTCACCCTGCCGATCAGTGGGGGGAGCCAGGAAGAGACCCCACTCCCCCATCCCTGAACCCTAAAACCAGTGGGATGTTTGCACTCAGCATCAGGAAATCGCTTCCATCTTCTCCCGATGTTGTACAAGCAAGCTGGGGAAGACTGAGCAAGTCTAAGGCTTTGCCTACTCCTGACTGTAATGAAACCAGTTGGAGAGGGGCACACGTGTTGTTTGGAGTCCCCTGGGCATGTTAAACCACATTCTTGCTGATAGAAGCCAGCACCCCACTGAAACAGCAGCGGAACATGCGTTCCCCTGAGTGAGCCTGCGTAACCCTGGAGGCTGGGGCTGCTGCACTGGCAAGCAGATTCTCACCTGAGCCACTGGGAAGCCCCTCTGTCTGGTTACCAGCCCGGAAATGAACTGTCTTCCGTCTGTGTCTTGTTTATATGATCTCGTCATTTTTGAACACTTCCTCACCTTCTGCACAGCGAGGTATTCAGGCTCACCTTTTGTTCCTGCTCTGAGCCTGGATCCAGCCATTTCTCAAGGGGCCCTGGTTTCTTTCAGGGGGATGGTACTCAGAAACCAACAGGAGGCTCTGGACCACCACTGCTACCAGGTTCTCACGCTTCTCGGCTCCTCAGGGGACACGACTGTGTATGATCTGAGTTTGTACTGATGTGTGAATTTATACCCATAGCTTTAATTGCAGCCTGATACCACAGGCCCCTCTCTTCCTTCCACACTGGGTCTCCCATCTCCCACGGTGGCAAACCAGGCTTTCAGCACAATCAAAGTGTCCACTCGTGTATTTCATCCTACAACACACACAAAATCATTTCAGAATTGTAGTATCCAAACCATTGCAACATGACTGCTAAACAGTTTTAGATGCATTGGAGTCCTTTTTTGTCTTCAGTCTGAGGATTAGTGACCCAAGTATTAGGCCTGGAAATTACTTGGGTTAGCCCTCTCTGTGTGGTTGAAATACAGCTAATGCCTTCGTTTTTATTCAGTGTTAGGATTTTTCCCTATTCTTGTGGATATAATCTAACTTTTCTGTTATCTAAAACAGGGACAAGGTTCCCGAAGACCAGACCGTGTAAGGCAGTGACTCAGTAAACGCGCCGCCCCTCCCCAGCCCCCTGCACTCGCTTTCACCATCCCCTGTGGGCGCATGAGTCTCTGGTTGTCTGACCTACACTTCTCTTTTCAAAAATAAGCAAATACACATAAAGTAGTAACAACGAGTATCTAGGGAGGAAGGAAGACACGGAAAGCTCTGTGGAGAACGGGCTCTTGCAGCAGGTAGTGAAATGTTATTTTATTATTATTATTTATCTATTTGACTGTATCAGGTCTTAGAGGAGACACGCGCACTCTTAGATGCAGCTTGTGGGATCCAGTCCCCTGGCCAGGGCCTGAACCTGAGCCCCCCTGCATTGAGAGGGTGGAGTATTGGCTGCTGGACCACTAGGGAAGTCCCACGTGTTAATTTTCAAAATAAATAAAGTGGAGGCATGCTACATGCCACACAGCATGTCTAAAAAAACCCCAAAAATTAAAAAAAAAAAGTGGAAAAGAAGAAGCGTGAGTGGGCTAGATGTGCTTCAGATCTCCCTACAGCTCAGGGCTTCCCTGAAGCAGGGAGCCAGCCCTCCTCTGGGGTCCCAGGCTTGCTGGTCCCCATTGCTGTTTCTCATTCCACCTCACACTGTGGAAGTTTGGGGGAGCCCCAGGGACACCCGGCAAGCCCTCCACTACTCTCCACCCCCTCCCAATGAGGTCGTCGCAGCTCAGACCGGCGTCGGCCCTCCTGCTCTTGGATGCTCCTGTTGCATCCCCTGAAGTCCTTTTCTGGCTCCCAGCTCCCCAGCACAGGCGACGTTAACAGTGCCTGCAAGTGTCCTCACTGGCAGAGCCCAGTTCCTGGAGGCCCCGGGCTCTCAGCCGCACTGACTCACCAGCGGAGCCTGGGAAGCAGGGGTGTCGGGGTGCATTTGGTTTGCAGCAGGGTTGACAGATTCTAAGTGAAGGGTGCTATACGTGGATTCCAGGATGCAGAGCTTCTTAAAGACATCCTGGAGAATGTTCCGCAGAGGAGGTTTTACATTAAGTGACGGTCAACGTGTTGTGGCGGGACTGGGGGCGGGGTTGACTGCCCTGCAAATATGCTGCGCTCTGACCCATCTGTGGCGCCCCCGCCCCACCCCCTCTGCAACTTCCTCTGCCTTGAGCCAGCTGCAGAGTCCACTCTGCCTGTTCCCCTCCCCGGGCCTCTGTGCTTGCTGTTTCCCAGACCCAGAATTATCCCAGAGATTTCATGAGGTGGGTCGCTTCTGCCACTCAACTCCAATGTCACCGCCTTGGCAAGGTCTTCCTGGCTGCCTCAGTCAGCTCAGGCTGCCGTCACAGAGACCGCGGGCTTCAACAGCAGAAGGCACTGTCTCAGAGTTCTCAGCGCTGGAAGCCCCAGGTCACGGTGCCTGCCGCGTTGGTAGCTTCCGAGGGAGGCCTCTCTCCTTGGCCTGCAGACGGCCGTCTTCCCCATGCGTCATTGCGTGGTCTTTCCTCTGCGTGTCTGCGTCGTGATCCCCTCTTCTTATAAGACACTGTCACACTGGACGAGGACCCCCTCTAGGGACCTCATTTTAACTTAGTGATCTCTTTAAAGAATCCAAATCTCTGACTCCAAACACAGCCACATTCTGAGGTACTGCAGGTCAGGACTTCAGAATATGATTTTTTGGGAAAAGACTTTGGCCCATAACACTGACCATTCTATTTATTTATTCATTTAACACATTTATTTATTTATTTATTTGGCTGCTCTGGGTCTTATGTGGCATATGGGATCTTTTAGGTGGGACACAAAGGGTCTTTAGTTGCAGCGTGTGAAGTCTTAGTTGGGGCCTGTAGGATCTTGTTTCCTAATCAGGGATGGACCCCAGGCCTCCTGCCTTGGGAGCTCGGAGTCTTAGTCGCTGGACCACCAGGGAAGTCCCTGACCATTCTATTTAAAGTGACCACAGAGGGCGAGATGGTAGGATGGGATCACTAGACATGAGTTTGAGCAAGCTCCGGGAGATGGTGGAGGACAGGGAGGCCTGTCCATGGGGATGCGGCAGTCCATGGGGATGCAAAGAGTCGGACACGACTGAGTAACTGAACCACAGCAACATCCTGCCCTATCTCTCTTTACATCACATCCTGCTGTGTCTTCAGAGCATCTGTCTGTCACTTTCGGAGATGACCCTAACCCACTATTTGACGACTTACTGTTTATCAGCTGCACCAGTGCTGCCCAGTAGGAATAAATCCCAGTGCAGAAGTTGCCATGTGAATAATTTCAAATCTCCTAGTTGCCACATTGAAAAAAACCGAACAACAAAACAGGTGGAATGAATCTTACTAATACATGTTATTAATCCTCTATTATCATTTCAACATGCAATCAATGTGAGCACTATGAATGAGGTAATTGATAGCTCATTTAACCAAGTCTTTGGAATATCTTGGGTATTTTATACGTAAGAGCACATCTCAATTTGGCCCAGCCACGTGTTAAGTGCTCAAGAGTCACATGTGACTTGTGGCTCCATGATGGGCCACGGAGCTTTAGAATTTAAGTTCCAGGAAAACAGACCTTTATTTCTTCGACACTGTCTCCCAGCCCAGAGTAAGTATTCAACATTTGCTGATTGACTGAGTGGATAGAAATGTTATGCACGTGGCTGCTTCCCTTCTCCAATACCCAAGGCAGACCTTTTTAAACATTAATTAATTTATTATTATTATCTTTTTCTTGGCTGCACCAGGTCTTCACCGCTGTGTGTGGGCTCTCTAGTAGGGAAGAGCGAGGTCTACTCTCTGTTGCGGTGTGGGCTTCTCACTGTGGTGGCTTCTCTTGTTACAGAGCGTGCGCTCTAGGTGTGTGAGGGTTTCAGCAGCTGCATTGCTCAGCCTCAGTGGGTGTGGTGCGTGGAGTTAGTTGCCCTGAGGCACGTGGGATCCTCCGGGACTAGGGGCTGAACCCTTGTCCTCTGCATCGGCAGGGAAATTTTTAACCCTGGACCCCCAGGGAAGACCCAGACTTTGTTAATCAGAGCGGTCTCTCAAGAGCTGGACGGTCCTGGAGTGCTACAGCAGATGCTCCCTGAACACTGGGACCACCATGCATGCTGACCCCCTTTGCCATTTCTGATCCAGTCCATCCCAGGTTGCACACCCTTGTTTAGTGCCAGGGTTCTGGGTGTTGCCTTTGCAGCTTTGTCGCGTGTCTGGGGCATGCCCGTTACCAGTGTGAAACTCAGACCCGGTCTATATGCCCCATGAAGCCCCCTGACCAGGACGGGTGGCGAGGGCAGTTAGGCCAGGGTCCATTTTGTCAGGCTGCTAGAAAGTTTGAGTGACTTTTGTGCACCCATATATCCTTCTGGAGCGAGAAACAATCACAAATTCATTATTACTGTTGTTTTTTACCTCGGAGAGCTTATCGTACTTCATTGCGCCAATTTCTTATTCCTCTAATGCAGTGTTGCTGAACTTGATGTTGTGTTTGAATCATGAATCGGCTCTTAATCATGCTTCCAAAATCCCATTCCCAGCCGAGCACAAGCAGACTGAACACATTATTTATAAGTCTAATTTAGCTCATCGGTAGTACCGCATTTCTGCTGGAGTCTGCAAGCCAGGACGGCTTGTCGGAGGTTGTTTGCATACAGAGTAGTTCATGTGTTTAATCGCCCGGAGAATGCACGCAGCTGAGGCAGGCCCTGCCAGCGCTGTTTCGCAGGCTCCATCTCTCCCGGGTTCCCTGGGAGCCCTAGAGAGGCGGCAAGGCCAGGCGGGGTGTGCTGGGAGGTCATTGGAGGGCTCTGAGCAGAAGGGCATGACATGACTCAAGTTGGACAGGTCCTTTGGCTGTGGGGAGGTGGGGTGGGAGGGTCAGGGAGGGGCGAGGCTCCTGCAACAAGGAGGAGACGGTGGCGGCTGGGCCAGGGTGGTGGTTCCTTGGTGCCTCTGCCAGCACCTCCACAGGAGGTGGGAGGAGGAACGGAGGTCATCACTGCAATGCTGGGATCTTCCTAAGGAGTTTGAGGGGATGCTGAGTGATCTACTGGCCAGGTTCTTTTTGGAACACGCATAGACATGAACGAGATGCCTGCTTGCAAGGTGAGAATGTATTCTGGAAGAGGTTGCTTTCCTGCTGATCTGCAGTTTGGGTTGGGATGAGGATGGGAATGCCCGAGGTGTCCGTGTCGTTCCTCTAGTCAGAACGCCAAGCCGCCCCCCCGTCATCCACACTGTAAATCCGTGAAGTCTTCCCCTTGACCTGAAAGACCCCTGGAGTCCAGCCTTATCCCCTCTCTAACGCGTGTGTCTCCGGTTTAACCTCGCTCTGATCTTTCCACTCCCCTGTGTTCTTACCTTTGACTTGGCTTACCACTCTCCCCATCTGACACTGTCCCCTCTCAAGCCATGTACCACAAACTTGGAATTCTTCTTCCAGCTTCAAGCCATGTCCCATAAACTCAGAATTCTTCTTCCAACTTTTTGGAAGAACTTATATGAGACAGGAATTGACTCTTCTTCAAATGTTGGGTGGAGCTCAACCTATAAAAACCATGTGGGTATTGGAGGAGGAGAACAGAGGTCTTTAAATACCATTTATAATTTTTCTTGAACATCCTACCAGTGTGATTTTAAAACTCCCGTCTGCTTAATTTAATATCTGGAACACTTGTGAGTCTGTTTCTATAGTCCCCCTTTTCCCTTGGTCTGGTTTCGTGGCATGCCTGGGGACTTTTGACTGAATGTTGGACATTGTGTATGAAAAGTTACCATCTCTGGACTGCAGCTGCCCCCGCCCCCTGGGAGGCAGCTGGTGTAGGAGGGACCAGGATGCCTCTGGTCACCTCCCCTTTAGGGTGCTACCCTCCAGACACCCAGCCCGTGATGTTGTCTAGGGCCCATCCTCCTTGGCGCTTCTTGGACTCAGCGACTTGCCTCCTGCACTAGGAGACGGCCCTAAACTGCTTTGTTTTCCAGGTGGTTTTAGTAGGACTCTCATCATGTGCAATTTAAGAATTCAGAACGTACCTCAAGGGGGAAACCTCACAGTAATGGGCTCACTGCCATGCACCTTTCTCCCTTCGGGCGTGTTGCTCCCTCAGCTCCTGGGTGCTTCAGCAGCTCAGAACTCCAGCTTGTGACTCTCAGATTGCTTCTGTAGCTCTACGTCTCGGAGAAAGCAATGGCAACCCACTCCGGTACTCTTGCCTGGAAACCCCCATGGAGGGAGGAGCCTGGTGGGCTGCAGTCCATGGGGTCGCTAAGAGTCAGACACGACTGAGCGAGTTCACTTTCACTTTTCACTTTCACGAATTGGAGAAGGAAATGGCAACCCACTCCAGCATTTTTGCCTGGAGAATCCCAGGGACGGAGGAGCCTGGTGGGCTGCCATCTATGGGGCTGCACAGAGTCGGATACGACTGAAGTGACTTAGCAGCAGCTTTACCTCTATTTCAGAGAAGGCAATGGCACCCCACTCCAGTACTCTTGCCTAGAAAATCCCATGGACGGAACAGCCTGGTGGGCTGCAGTCCATGGGGTCTCTAAGAGTCAGACACAACTGAGCGACTTCACTTTCATGCATTGGAGAAGGAAATGGCAACCCACTCCAGTGCTCTTGCCTGGAGAATCCCAGGGACGGGGGAGCCTGGTGGGCTGCCGTCTATGGGCTTGCACAGAGTCGGACACGACTGAAGCGATTTAGCAGCAGCAGCAGCAGCTACCTCTATTTCCACCTCCACCTCCATCATCCTATTAGGAAAGACCACGTGAGGACCCAGCGAGGACATCATCTATGAACCAGAGAAAGAGAGCTCTCAACCAGAAGCCAAACTGGCCAGAATCTTGATCTCAGGCTTCCAGGCTTCAGAACAATGAGAAATAAACGTCTGTTGTTTTAGACACCCCGTCTGTGGAGTTCTATGAGAGCAGCCTGAGGGGACTAAGACACATGTCTTCCTCTATACTGAACACTTATTGTTCACTGGTTCTGATTTTCCATCCTTCTAAACTGGATTAGTGTACACTCATTTCACAGAAGAGGCAAGTAGAGGCTCCATCAGGTAAACCCCTTCTTTGACCTCAGTCAGATTGTACCCTTGTTGGAGAGAGAGGCCAACCAGTGGTCCATGAGCTTTTTTTTTTTCTGATTAAAAATTTAAAAGTTTCCAACATTTACAAATTGAGGAATTTCATGTGAAAATAGAAAGCTTGGGTGGTTTTTTTTTTTAGTTGCTTTTTCCTGGATAATAATAAGAACTGGTGTTCCTGGATTGGTCTGGGGGCTTTGCTGGGAATGGTAGGATATCAACCACCTGGCCAGGCTCCTGTAGACCCCAGGCGTCCACCCACAGCAGGCCTTGAGTCTTTTCTAAGTCAGAGCTGTGTGCCTAGGGAGAGTCTGCTTTGTCACAGAGAAACCTAGAAGCCCCGGACAGGTACTTTCTGAAGATCAGGGGCACTCGATTGCGGGTGTGGGAAGTGGGAAGACAGGCTCCCATCTCGTCCCTGTGTGGGGACTTCCTCAGGGGCCTGCCTCTGCCTGGAGACACCCGCGGGACCCCTACTGTCACATGTAGGAGGCAGAAGGGCAGATGGGCTCAGACGTGGGCCCTGGAGACAGGGGCCTGCCTGTGATGCCCAGCTCTGTTGCGTCCAGGCTGCGTCCCGTTGGGTGAGCTCTTGGACTCCCCAGCCTTAGTGAGTAGCAATGAGAAGACTGTTAAGATTAGATGAGCTGATTAGCAGGAGTCAGGCTCAGGGTAGCGCCTTGAAGCAAGGCCCCGAATGGGCAGCTTCCTGCCCGGCACTGGGGTTGTGCTGCCTACCTCCTGTGCCAGAGACCCTGCTCTCAGACTCCGCTAAGTGCATCCTGAGATCTGTTCACGCAGGGACACGGTTCCTGCCCACGTGGGCTCGCTCCCTCTCTGGAACAGGCAAGGGCATCGGGGTGAGAAAGAGAGTGGTCTCTCCAGCTCTTACCAGCTGTTAAAGCTCTGGGATTCTGTGAAAAGGCTCTGCCTTGCAGAACCTACTTCTTCCCACCCCTGACACTTGCATCATAACTTCTTCCTGGGGGTCCCCATCTGAGGACTCTCCAGGGTTCTTGCAGGACAGGAAGTGTGAGTGATTCTCAGCCTGGACGCACAGCAGAGCTGGGCAGCCTCCCCGATCAGCAGAGGCCCATCAGTGGCCCTCCTGCAAATCGCCTTCCCATCCCTCTCCCGGCCTCATCTGCCTGCCCCCAGCAAGGACAGTGGGGAGACACTTCGGAGGCAGAGCAGCACGACACCCAAGCTTAGAAATGCAGTGTTTTGTGTTTTTTTTTAAAGCCTCTGACTCTTTGGAAGCTGTTTTTATCTTCCGGGTCTCTTTCAGAGCCTCTAGCAATGCTTGCTTTGTTTTGGGAGACTGTGTTTTCTGCTAGAAGTTTTGTTTTGTCTCCTCTGTGTTGTGCGATCTGAGAGTGAGGAGCACTCCTCACATCTGGAGAATGTGTTTCTGCCTCTCTGTGCCCATTTGTCTGGAGGAANTCAGCAGAGGCCCATCAGTGGCCCTCCTGCAAATCGCCTTCCCATCCCTCTCCCGGCCTCATCTGCCCGCCCCCAGCAAGGACAGTGGGGAGACACTTCGGAAGCAGAACAGCACGACACCCAAGCTTAGAAATGCAGTGTTTTGTGTTTTTTTTTTAAAGCCTCTGACTCTTTGGAAGCTGTTTTTATCTTCCAGGTCTCTTTCAGAGCCTCTAGCAATGCTTGCTTTGTTTTGGGAGACTGTGTTTTCTGCTAGAAGTTTTGTTTTGTCACCTCTGTGTTGTGCGATCTGAGAGTGAGGAGCACTCCTCACATCTGGGGAATGTGTTTCTGCCTCTCTGTGCCCATTTGTCTGGAGGAAGAGGCAGTGCCATGCGCTCAGTCTGCCCATTTCATAGATGGCTAAACTGAGATTGGGAGAGGAGGGATCTGCAGAGGAGGGTAGCCTGCTGAGCTGTCTGTGCAGGAGTGGTTTTCAGCACTTAGCCACAGATAGCTGCGGGTTTGGAGCAGGACCCGGAGGCCCCAGCTGTGCCAGGGACTAGCCACTTGCCGACAGGATCACAGGAAGCTTGGCGCGGGGTACTAGGGACAGGTCTGGGGTGACAGGAGGGCATTCACATCTCAGGGCAGGAGTCACGTACCAGCTGGTGTGTGTTTTTCACAACTGGGGCTAGTACATAGCATTCAGGATTCTTGGGTTGCAAGCAACAGAAATTGCCTCTGGCTAAGTTAAGCAGCAAAGGACTGTGTTCATGTGTTTAAGCTACTGCAACAAATGACCGTGGGCTCGGTGGCTTTGACCAGCAGGCCCAGCCTTTTTGGCACCAGGGACTGGTTTCATGGAAAACAATTTTGCCATGGACCCAGGGTCGGGGGTTGGTTTGGGGATAATTCAAGTGCATTTATTGTGGACTTTACTTTCTATTGGGCTTCCCTGGTGGCTCAGAGGTTAAAGCGTCTGCCTCCAGTGCAGGAGACCTGGGTTCGATCCCTGGGTCGGGAAGATTCCCCTGGGGAAGGAAATGGCAACCCACTCCAGTATTCTTGCCTGGAGAATCCCATGGACGGAGGAGCCTGGTGGGCTACAGTCCACGGGGTCGCAAAGAGTCGGACATGACTGAGCGACTTCACTTTACTTTCTATTATGATTACATCCGCTCCACCTCAGATCATCAGGCTTTAGATCTCAGAGGCTGGGGACCCCTGGCTTAGAGAACAGACATTTCTTTCTCAGAGATCTAGAGGCTGGCTCTCTGAGATCGGGCCGCCAGCACGGCCAGGCTCCAGTGTGGCCTCTTCCCGGCTGGTTCCCTCTACCCCTACGCTGAGCAAGAGAAGGAGGCCTCCAGTCCTTTCTGCTGTTGCTGCTGCACTGGGCCTTGATGGCTGAGCGCAGGCTGCTCTCTGGCTGTGGGGGGCAGGCTTCTCATCGAGGTGGCTTCTCACGCTGCAGAACGTAGGCAGGAGGGCACGTGGGCTTCCGCAGTTACAGGACGTGGGCTCTAGAGGGTGAGCCAGTAGTCGCGGTGCTTGGGCTTAGTGGCCCTGTGGCATCCAGGATCTTCTTGGACCAGGCACCGAACTGGCCCCACCTTACAAGGTGTCCCCCGCATCGCAGGGCGGGTTCTTAACCACTCGGCCACCAGGGAAGCTCCTCTCTTTCCCCTTCGTATAAGGGCGCTAATCCTACTCATGGAGGCTTCACCCTCATGACCTAATCATCTCCCAGAGGCCCCACCTCCAAATACCCTCACCTCAGGATTAGGATTTCAATGTAGGAATCTGCGGGGTGGGGGTCACAAACACTCAATCCATTGCAGAGACTTCACTGAAGGACATGGCATCGCTCACAGAGTAGACAGTTGGAATTTGAACTGTGGGATTTTGAAGGTCGACTCTTAACTCTGTGGGGGACCCCCACTGTGTGATGCTGTAAATCACACAGAGAAACACCAGTTGCTGAAGAAACAGAGACACGAGTCCTGGCTTTGTGCTCGAGGTCCTGTGATGGCAGCTCAGTACTCGGCCCCGGCTGTCCCGGGACAGCCACCCCTGGGGAGCTGCTCCTCCCCGAGCTGGTGACGAGTCCGTCTCCCTGCCCATCAGGCACAGCAGCGCATGAGCTCTGGGGGACGAGACCGTGCTTCTCACTTTCCGTGAATTTCACATCCTGACACAGCTGTCGAAGCCGAATGCCATCATTGCGATTTCAAAGGTGTACTGACGTCATTTCCAAGCTTGGTCATTCAAACGAGACTTGTCCATCACCCAGGGATCAGCTTCTCCCTTCACGTCGAGGCTACATTTCTACAGCATGGTGGGGCTCTGTGGCTCTAGGACTGCCAACTCTTCTGCGTATTTCTGCAATATCGGGCGTGATGAAGGCAGACGCGACTTCCTCCTGGCTTTTCCGGCAAACGTCACCGCCGCTGTGCTATCATCACTGTGGCTGACATCGCTGTCACCACACCGCTTCCTCGAAGCTTCGTATTTTTAGAGCCTTTTCACACATATGGTCTCATTTGAGCCCCACCATAAATCTTGAAACACGAGCGGAGCAGTGCACATCCTCTCGGTGGTGAGGAAGCCGAGGCTGAGCCTCGGCCGCCGGGCAGCACAGGCTGCTGAGGGATCAGATCTCATCCGCTGCTATTAAGATGCTCGTGCAGAGTCCGGTTTCTCAAACTACAAGTGCAGACATGCAAAAAAATTTACACCTTTTTTCCGACCGTTGACTTCAACTTCTCACTCTTGTCAGTGGTAGAAATTGTAATCATGTCAAGGGAGTCGTTTCCAGGTTTTGTTCTTGGTCATTTCAGGTTTAAACTCAGCTGTTTGGGGACTCCCTGCCCCCCACCCCTCGCAGGGTGGCGCGTGTGTTTGGAGGTGCTCGTGTTGAGATGAGAGGGAGGGAACATCTGCTTTTCCGCCCTCAGCCCCCCTCCTCCCCACGATGACCACGCACGGCCACTGATACTTACTAGGCTCCAGCTGATGAACATCACCAGCCTTGTTGCCTCATGAGCCCTTTTCTGTCCACTGCTGCGACCCCATGGACTGCACTGCCCTCTGGGCTCCTCTGTCCATGGGATTCTCTGGGTAAGAATACTGGAGTGGGTTGCCGTGCCGTCCTCCAGGGGATCCTCCCGACCCGGGGATGGAACCTGAGTCTCATGTTTCCTGTGTTAGCAGGCGAGTTCTTTACCACCTGTGCCCCCTGGGAAGTTCAGCATCAGCACGTACGCATGACTGAGGCTGTAACCCGTCCTTGCTTTCCTCAAGGTCTTGGGGAATGTCTAGATGCCCCTGAACCCCCTGGGGCCATGGGAGATGGGAGTTCACACGCTCGCTCATGCCGCCCCGTTGGTGGGGAGGGGAGCCTGTAGGACCTGGCTGGCCACTTCCGATCGCTTCCCAGAACTCTCAGGTGGTGTCGTTCTCTACTGCCCTGGAGACGGGAAGGGAGCATCCTATTCAGTGACAAACTAGCTCTTCTCTCTGAGCTTCCCCTGATCCCCTGAGCCTCTGGGATCGTGTCATCTTTAAAATATATTTATTTTTATTTGGCCACGCCAGTCTTAGTTGCAGCATGCAGGATTCTCTACCTTCCTGTGGCATGTGGGCTCTGTAGTTGTGGCACGTGGGGTCTCGTTCCCTGACCGAGGATGGAACTCGGGCCCCCTGATTTGGGAGCAGAGTCTTAGCCCCTGGACCACCAGGTAAGTCCCGGAATCATGTCATTTTATAGACACATTCAACTCCATCACCATGTCCCAGAAGGATTTTTTTCCCCCTCTGCTGCAATGTACTGCCTCTTAAATCACCATTCATTATTCCTGAAGATTATTTGGGTTCATCTGTTGCTTATGTTTGTGACANGAATCATGTCATTTTATAGACACACTCAACTCCATCACCATGTCCCAGAAGGATTTTTTCCCCCTCTGCTGCAATGTACTGCCTCTTAAATCACCATTCATTATTCCTGAAGATTATTTGGGTTCATCTGTTGCTTATGTTTGTGACACGTTAGGCCATGAACGTTGGCTTTTGCCCTTTCTCTTGACCTTGGTCGTTGGTGGAACTCTTAGAGACTCCGAAGCCGAGATGGTTTCCTCTTCTCTTGTTGTTGCTCTGCTTCCCTCTCCCAGCAGAGGCAGGGAGTTCAGTTTATGCCCCCAAACGGGGGGGAGGGTGATGTCTCCAGGCAAAAGTGGCTTAGTAGAAATGATAATCACAGGTGTTAATAGCAAGACGTCACCGGCCTACAGTAATAATGCTGAGAACAACGTTAGCAAACGTTCGACCTGCTGTGAAACAAAACGTGATTTCAGAGAAGGCTCTCCCTGCCAGTTAATTCTGGGATGGCTGAACGAGCCTCGAGACAGCCTCCGTGTTCCATCTCAGGGGAGCGTAGCAGTAGGAACTGCAGATGGGAAAGTCGCCCAGCTGTTACTCCCGCGGCTGTGCCAAGCGCTTTTCCGGAGCCGTGTGATCTTGCCACGCTGCGGCAGAGCTATCACTGCTCCTGCTTTACAGGTGAATCGAAGGGACTTGATCAAGACCCCACCGAGCGGGAGCGGCAGAGATTCGAGCCCAGTCTGACGGACCCACGCGGGTTCCTGAGAGATTCGGGTCCTCTCACCTTGACATTCCAAGAAGCTGGACCCAGCCACCTGTCCCGGTTCCCTCTCTGCCACTAAGCGGTAGGCAGTTATACTCCCTTTGACAGCCGCTGCTTCAAGTATCACACGTTCAAGGTGAAAATGCTGTTCGTGGGCAGTGTGGTTTTCGCACTTTTAAAAATTAATCATCTTTTAAAAAAGTAAAGTGAGTAATGCGCGGGGGGAGCTGGGTTCTTATCTCCGACAACAGCCTCACAGCCTGCATCCCAGGGGCCGGCTGCGGAGCTGAGTTAAGAGAGACTGGGAAAGGAGCAAGAAGGGCAGGGCGGGCGGCCTCCAGGTCATGCTCTAGGACCCCGAGAGGTTCTCGGCGCCATGGGGGGAGTTTGCCCACAGTGACAGTACTTGGGGCTCAGCCTACAGCTTTCAGTCCCGCAGCTCTGCAGTCGGTCTGGAAGTTAGCTTTTTCCAAGCTGCCCGCTGGCACTTCAGGGCAGGAGACCAGCAGACCTGGTTTTTTGGAATCTGACATCAAACTTTCCTTCCCTGCCAGTAACAGCTCGAGGGAGCTCCAGACTCTGAACTTGCTTCAGAGCAGCTTGGTGTGGCAGGGCCTCAGGAGGCCTGGAGCAAATTCCAAGCCTCATCTTAAGCAAGTCTCTCTAGCTTCTCTGAGCCTCAGTTTTGTCACCCGGAAAGCAGGGACTCGCCCACTCATTCTCACCATCAACCCTGGGAGCCCGTCTGTGGCAGGTGCTATACCGGCTTTGGAAATTCAGCAGTGGGTAATGCACAGACTCTGCCCCTCCCCACGTGCCCCTCTATCAGGGAGCTCCCTGATGGGGCTGGGAGAACAGACAGGCAGGGGAGGGGGAGCCCAGAGTGCCTAGAGGAAACTGCAAAATCAGAAAGGGCTTCCCTAAAACCCGGAGCTGAAGTCGAAGCCTGAACGATGTCAGCATGACAGAGTAGGGACAAGACCAGTGTGCTGGGCAGAGGAGCTGTCAGTGAGCATCGGGTGAAACCCATTTAATAAACCTTAATCTGTGTTAAATCTGGACGGTGTACACATGGGGTTGACCGATTATGCTTCTCTGTAGCTTTCTGTATGTTTGAAACCCTTCATAATAACAAGTGCTGTACAGAAGTGAGCATTCCTACCATTCATCTCCATCTTCTCTCTCACCCGTTACTCATTGTGATTTGTTATCTGGAGCTGCAAATAACAGTATCTCTGATTAAGAGTAACAGAAATAAGAGGAGTTAGTTTTTGCTGCTCAACAAGAAACCTGAAGAATGGGGCTTCCAGTTTCCCAACAGCAGCTCATTTGTGTCAGGACCCTTGTCAACTCGGTGGCTCTCTAAACCTTTCCTCATGGTCTCAAAATAGTTGCCACAGTCCAGATGTCATCTATTTATACCACCACCTCCAGAGCAGTTTTCTTGACCTTGGCACTATTGGCGTTTGGGACAGACTAGTCTCTGTCATCAGAGAAGGCGATGGCACCCCACTCCAGTGCTCTTGCCTGGAAAATCCCATGGACAGAGGAGCCTGGTGGGCTGCAGTCCATGGGGTCGCTAAGAGTCAGACATGACTGAGCGACTTCACTTTCACTTTTCACTTTCATGCATTGAAGAAGGAAATGGCAACCCATTCTAGTGTTCTTGCCTGGAGAATCCCAGGGACAGTGGAGCCTGGTGGGCAGCCGTCTATGGATTGCACAGAGTCAGACACGATTGAAGCGACTTAGCAACAGCAGCAGCAGTCTCTGTCCTGCCAGCTGTCCTGTGCCTCACAGGATGCGACCTCGACACACCGGATGCCAGTAGCAGCCCCCGCTTAGTTGTGACAAAAATGTCTCTAGACATTACCAGATGCCCCCAATCACCCCCAGGTGAGAATAACTGGTCCAAACTAGGAAAGAAGAGGAGGCGATGTTCTCTTGATATAGCTCATTCTCTCTGCAGTGAGAGAAGCATTTTTGAGAAGCCCCAGCAGACCCTCCCCTTCAATGTCCACTGGCCAGCGGAGGGTCACACACCCTGGGATGGAGCTTCTGCCATTTTCAGCTTTTCTAGGAGGGTGCGACTCCGATAGGGCAGGAGGAGGATGGAGGTAGCTGTGTGTAGCATCTGCCTGATGGGCTTTCACAGGAGGGACCAGGCATCTTTCCAGAGGTCTTTAAGCAGATAAGGACTATCTATGGAGAGAGTCTGACTTGAAGGATGCTGCCTCTGATGATATGAGTGTTTCGTGCTTTACACCACGGATGTGATGAGCTGTCACCTCACCTCTGCTTGGACAGACTATTTCTGTTCCTCTTACAGAGATGAAGACCAGGGGCTGAGAAGGATGAAGCCACCTGTCACAGGCCCTGCCGTTCCTAAATGAGGGAGCTGTGTGCTATGTCTGTCTCCAAAGCCCACACGTGTCACATGTACAACGCGTGCTCCTCCATCCTCCAGCCCACCAGCCAGCAGAGGGTGGCTTTCAGAGACACAGCCCAGCACCACAGGGTGGGGCACGGAGAGGACAGGGGCTCAGGAAAAAGGCTTGGCCACAAGCTCACCCCCTGCCAGTCTTCTCCCCTTCTTGCCTGGGGCTGGGAACTAGGCAGGCTTCCTGGAAAGATCAGACGATTGTTTCCCTGCAGAACTGCAGCTGAGAGACTGACCCCCAGGATCCTTCGGCGCTCAGAGCGCCAGCTTGAGAGGAGATGCCGGGGGGCCCCAGATGAGTCCAGCAGCTCCCCAAGACTGGCCGCTGGGCCCCCAAATTCTCTAGGGCCTTGCTTGATGACACACTGCTCTCGGCTGTCATCATCCCATTGAACTTCCTTCTATTACATCATCCTGTACTGCAGAGGCTAGAAGGAAGGAACAAGAAACCACTTCCCCAAATCCTTCAGAGTTGGGATACTCGGGACACAGTTCTGCTCCTCCAGCTGAGATGCGGAGGATGGTGAGGCCAAGGCTGTCCTCTTGCTGCCTCGGGCTTTCTGGAACCGTCCAGTTTTTCCACACCTGCGTTTCAGGGGCCATTTGCCAAGTATGTGAGAGGTTTAGGGGTCTGTGCAGAGGTGAAGAGGCTTCTTGTTTGCAGCATCACGGCTTCTGCTGTGCGTTCTTGAAGCCAGCAGGCCTCGGTCTGTTTTTCCTGGAAAGCCAGCCCAGAGACTGCCCTTTTGAAATGCCAGTGACTTTTGTAAGCACCTGTTGCCTTCTAGAAACTTCTCTTTTTTTTTAAGTAGTTAGAGTGGTTCTTTGTTTCTGTAATTGAACCTGACAACTTCGATCATGCCCGTAATCTTCACAACACTGACTCCATCTTACAGATGAGAAAACTGAGGCCCATAGTAGCTCATCGTCTGGCTTGAGACATGACACTAATTAGTCAGTGTTAGCATCAGAACCATAGTATGAAACCAGGTCTTCTGCCCCCTAACCCCGTGCATTCCCATGTAATCCCAGGAAAGTGTGATTTTTAACCTGGAGTTAAAGTGTAAAGCCCATATTTGACTTGCAAATCACAAAACCACTTTTCTCCTGAATTAATCCGAACCTGATTCTTGTTTGTTTCAATTGCATGATTAAAAAGGAATAATGATTCTCCTGTCGGGCTGGGCGGCTATGATTGGCAGGGCCCTGCACACACAGTAGCTCCATGGTGGCTGCAGGAGGGGACCCCATGCTCTTGACCCTTGTCCCCGCCTCCCAGGGCATGAGTGTAGGACAGGATGGCACAGAGGGGTCACCATTTAGCAGACCCATTAAGTGCAAGGTCACACACCCTGGTACAGCTCAGAAAGCACCATTCTTTTTTGTAAGCTTTGCTGGGTTTTTTGGCCATGCTATGTCTCCATTGCTGCATGCGGACTTTCTCCAGTTGCGGGGATCGGGGTTAGGGTTAGTCTCTCCGGCTGCGGGGATCGGGGTTAGGATTAGTCTCTCTGGCTGTGGGGATCCGGGTTAGAGTTAGTCTCTCCGGCTGCGGGGATCAGGGTTAGGGTTAGTCTCTCCGGCTGCGGGGATCAGGGTTAGGGTTAGTCTCTCCGGCTGCGGGGATCAGGGTTAGGGTTAGTCTCTCCGGCTGCGGGGATCAGGGTTAGGGTTAGTCTCTCTGGCTGCGGGGGTCGGGGTTAGGGTTAGTCTCTCCAGTTGTGGGGATCGGGGTTGGGGTTAGTCTCTCCGGCTGCGGGGATCGGGGTTAGGGTTAGTCTCTCTAGCTGCGGGGATTGGGTTAGTTTTAGTCTCTCCAGTTGCGGTGTGTGGGCTTCTCATTGTTGTGGCGCCCAGGCTTAGTTACCCCTCAGCACGTGCCATGTTCCCAGACCAGGAATCGAACCCACGTCCCCCGCATCAGCAGGAGGATTCTTATCTACTGGGCCACCAGGGAAGTCCCAGAAAACATGTTCTTTCAGGCCACAGTTAGTGAGCAGGTCCCTGGGGCGGCCGTGGTTTATACACACGGTTTGTTTTGCTTTGCTGTGCTGGGTCTTTGCTGCTCCATCAGGGCTTTTCTCCAGCTCCAGGGCGCCGGGGCTCCTCTTTGTTGCATGTGCGGGCTTCTCATTGCGGTGGCTTCTCTTATGGAGCACGCGCTCTAGAGTGCCTAGAGGTGTCCATAGTTGCAGCTCACAGGCTCTATAGCAAGAGCCCAGTAGCTGGGCATGTGGGCTTAGTTGCTCTGTGGCACGCGGAATCTTCCCGGACCAAGGGTCGAGCCTGCGTCCCCTACACTGGCAAGCGGATTCTTATCCACTGTACCACCAGGGAGGTCCATGGCCATAGCTTTGACCTGCTCAGTTTCTTATCCTCGCCCTGCTGGTAAGAGGGTAACAGCACCCTTGTTTTCCTTTGCAGGGGGCTTCTCCCTTCCCATCCTCAGGTTATGTGAGGTTTGGATGGCACTGACCTTCCACATCGCAGGCTCCAGGGGGAAGGTCTGACCCAGGGCTGGAAAAGTACCACACTCCCTCCCTGGA
>SJYV01036593.1:0-19529 GCA_006410875.1 Neotragus pygmaeus
ATGTGAATATTGCTGTTATGAACATACATGAATATGTGTTTGAGTATAATATACCTGTTCTCATTTCTTTTAAGTATTTGCCTAGAAGTAAAATGGTTGGATTAATGTTTAAACATTATCTATATTTAGCTTATTGAGGAACCACTATTTGCCATGATTATCACACCATTTTATTTTCCACGAGTAATGTACCTATTTCTCTATATCTTTATCAACACTTGCTACTTTTCCATTAAAGCAAACAAACAAACAAACAGTCATTCTAGTGGATATGAAGTGCTATCTCATTGTTGTTTAAATGTATGATTATGCAGGAACATCTTTTCGTGTGAATATTGGACATTTGTGTATGTTCTTTGAAAAAATGTCTGTTGAATTGTTTGCTCATTTTTTTAAAACTATTTCTTTTGTCTTTTTGTTGTTGAGTTATAAAATTTCTTTATATATTTCAGAATAGAAATTCATATCAAATATATGATTTAAAATATTTTTTCATTCTGTAGATTTTCTTTAAACTCTCTTGATAATGTTCTTTCATACAAAAAAGTTTTTTTTTTCTTTTTACTTAAATTTCAGTTTATTTTTCTTTTATTACTTGTGTTTTTGATATCAGATCTAAAAATCCATTGTCCAATCTGAGGACTTGAAAGCCCATCCATATGTTTTCTTCTAATAGTTTTATAAATTTTGTTCTTATATTTAAGATGTTCATACATTTTGAGTTAATATTTGCATGAGTCAAGTGAGGATACAATTTCATTATTTCATATGTGGTTATCCAGTTGTCTCCATACTATTAGTTGAAGATTTATAATTGTTTAACCAATGAAAAGTGAAAGTGAAAGTGTGAGTCACTCAGTCATGTTTGACTCTTTGTAACTCCATGGACTGTAGCCCACAAGGTCCTCTGTCCATGGAATTCTCCAGGCAAGAGTGTGAGATTGGGTTGCCATTCCCTTCTCCAGGGGATCTTCCTGACCCAGTGATCAAAACTGGGTCTCCTGCATTGCAGGCAGATTCTTTACCATTTGAGCCACTCAGGAAGCAATGGACTTCTTTTTAATTTATGGTTATTATTTAGAATTATAATGAAGCAGGGATTTAAACTGAATAAGAATATTAATATTTTGATTTAGGAGGTTTCATAGTTTCTCAGTTCAGTTCATTCACTCAGTCGTCTCTGACGCTTTGCAACCCCATGGACAGCAGCACGCCACACTTCCCTGTCCATCACCAACTCCTGGAGCTTGCTCGAACTCATATCCATCAAGTCAGTGATGCCATTCAACCACCTGATCTTCTGTTGTCCCCTTCTCTCCTTGCCTTCAATCCTTCCCAACATCAGGGTCTTTTCCAATGAGTCAGTTCTTCACCTCATGTGGTCAAAGTTTTGGAGCATCAGCCTCAGCATCAGTCCTTCCAATGAATATTCAGGATTTATTTCCTTTAGGAATGACTGGTTTGATCTCCTTGCAGTCTAAGGTACTCTCAAAAGTCTTCTCCAATGTCACAGTTCAAAAGCATTAAATCTTCCTCACTCAGCTTTCTTTTTAGTCCAACTCTCACATCCCTACATGACTGCTGGAGAAACCATAGCTTTGACTAGATAGACCTTTGTCAGCAAAGTAATGTCTCTGCTTTTTAATATGCTGTCTAGGTTGGTCATAGCTTTTCTTCCAAGGAGCAAGTGTAATTTCATGGTGGCAGTCACCATCTGCAGTGATTTTGGAACCCAAGAAAATTAATTTCCACTCTTTACCCATCTATTTGCCATGAAGTGATGGGACCAGATGCCATGATCTTAGTTCTCTGAATGTTGAGCTTTAAGCCAGCTTTTTCACTCTCCTCTTTTACTTGCATCAAGAGGCTCTTTAGTTTATCTTTGCTTACTGTCATAAGGGTGGTGTCATCTGCATATTTGAGGTTATTGATATTTCTCCTGGGAATCTTGATTCCAGCTTGTGCTTCCTCCAGCCTGGCATTTCTCACAATGCACTCTGCATATAAGTTAAATAAGCAAGATGATGATATAAAGCTTTGACATACTGTGCTGGATGTACTGTCCCAGTTTTGAGCCAGTCTGTTTTTATGGTCCAGTTCTAACTGTTGCTTCTTGACCTTCATACAGATTTCTTAGGAGGCAGATAAGGTGGCATGGTATTCCTGTCTCTTTAAAGATTTTTCAGCTTGTCGTGATCCGCACAGTCAAAGGATTTAGTATGGTCAATGCAGCAGAAGTAGATGTTTCTCTGGACTTCTCTTGATTTTTCTATGATCCAACAGATGTTGGCGATTTGATGTCTGTTTCCTCTGCCTTTTCTAAATCCAGCTTGAACATCTATAAGTTGTCCATTCATGTGCTATTGAAGCTTGGAGAATTTTGAGCATTACTTTGCTAGCGTGTGATAGGAGTGCAATTGTGCGGTGGTTTGAAGATTTTTTTGCATTGCCTTTCTTTGTGATTGGGAAGAAAATTGATCTTTTCCAAGTTTCCTTTTCCTAGTTTCTAGCATAATACAAAATCTGCTTATAAAGATAGCTATGATAAGAATATAAGTGAAATTATTTCATTAACAAATTAGAACCAATTAATAAAAGGATGAAAAATAGCCACTAAAACCAAGAAAAGACTTCATTTACTAGCAAGTCAATTTAATCAAATGAGGTGCTAGCCAACCCTCACTATGAATGTTCTTATATTCACTGACTGCTATTTCTAACATGTACTAATAGGCAGATGTTTGAAAAGGCAATAGAATAAGTATACAAAGCTATGAAACAGTCAGTACTCAGATGAAAAGCCTTTCTAATACATGTTTAGATCAGATGGCTTATTGTTTCATTAGTCCCAGTCATTATTTTAATGATAATTACCTCTTTGCATTATAATTTAAAATATGTATGTGTGTGGTCAGAAAGTAAAGGACATACTTTCGTACCAGATTTCTTTAGAAATATTTTAGAGTGATCAAAGGATTTTATTGCTATTTTAAAATGCAAGTGTCAAAATTTTAATAAAAAGTTTAAACTCAATTCCCAAATAAAAATATAAACCAAAGCGAATGCTTTGATGTATATTTTCTATTAAAACCTGAATTGAATAAGATGGAAAGCAGCAGTATGAAAAGCTGATCATTTTCTTTATGTTCATAACTTTTTAAAGACCCACCCTTTTCATGATGCCACTTTATTAACAATGAATAGTTAAAATGAATAAAACTCCAGAAGCTCTCTCCTCCAGGCTTTAGCTCTAGCTGTTCTGCGTGTCTGGATGGCAGATAGCTGAATATAGGTGGATTCTCAATGTAGGTGGTTCTTTCTCTTCTTTCTGTCATTGTCATCATTGTCACCTAGCTGAAGGCTTTTATGCACATTTCCTATCACTCTCTTTAGTTTCACTTAACTCAACAATTGTCATATATGCCATTATGTAATACATGCCCATATATATGCCATAAATATATATATATGATATATAATCCACTTAAAAATAAACTAAAATTTCCTTTTGTGAATAGTATTTTTAGTTTTTAAAATAAATTTACTTATTTTAATTGGAGGTTAATTACTTTACAATATTGTATTGGTATTGGGATACATCAACATGAATCTGCCACAGGTATACACGTGAATATGTACAGAAAAGTTGCAAAGATAGTAAAGATTTTGCCCAGCTTCCTCTAATGTTAACTTCATTTGTAACAAGATTTCCTTTGTTAAAATTATGAGTCTAATTTTGGTATAATACTATTAACTAAATGTCAGACTTCATTCAGATTTCTCTAGTTGTTCCACTAATACCTATCTTTCTATTCCAGGATCCAGCCCAGCATCCAACAACCCTTTTAAATAACAAGTTTCTTTAGTCCTTCCCCTCTCTGATTAGTCTTCCCTTGTTTTTCATGACCTTCACTCTTTGGAAGAGATTAGGTATTTTTTTTAGAATGCCCTTCAGTTTGATCTTATCTGATGTTTTCTCACAATTAGATGAGAGTTGTGAATTTGAGGGAGGAATATGATAGAGGTGAAGAGTGCTTCTATGGCATCATCTCAGAGATACATTATATAAACATGACTTACCACTGATGATGTTAACCTCGAACGCTTGATTTCTCATGTGTGTTCATTGCAATGGCATTCTTTTTCCCTTTATATACTCTATCCAAGTGTCTACATTCTGTCCCCACTCAAGGGGAAGGAAATTAAACTCTAGCACCTAAAAAGGAGATGATCTGCATTGAGATTTTCAAATTCTTTTGAAAGGTAAATATGTCTCTTTTCCTCCATTTTTTTACTTATTAAATAATTTATTGATGTTGTTAAGGCTTTTATTATTTTATTCCTTGGGTAAGATACCATTGGGCTTCCTAGGTGAATCACATGGTAAAGACAAAGCCAGCAAAGCAGGAGACCCAGGTTCAATCCCTGAGTTTTGAAGAAGGAAATGTCTCTCCATTCCAATATTCTTGCCTGGAGAATCCCATGGACTGCTACAATTTTAGGGCTTCCCTAGTGGCTCAGACTGCCAAGAGTCAGACACAGCTGAGGGACGAACACTTTCACAATGTACTATTACCTATTTTATTACTGAAATTGTTCCACTTTTGGAACTCTGTCAAGCTCACCCCTGCACATCCCTTTGATACAGACACTCCCATCAATTTGTAGACTTATTTTTGTTTCTTTTTTTGCCTGTTGGTTTGTTTAGTATGTCCTTATATTCTGACAATATAAGATATTACAAATTTCTCTTGAATTTTCTCTGCCCTAGATCTAGAATCAGTGATTTATCTAAATACACTAGGTGCTGATGTATCTATTTTACCTGTTTACTTTA
Source organism: Neotragus pygmaeus (assembly GCA_006410875.1). Taxonomy (NCBI): domain Eukaryota; kingdom Metazoa; phylum Chordata; class Mammalia; order Artiodactyla; family Bovidae; genus Neotragus; species Neotragus pygmaeus. The sequence continues at coordinate 4,838 of SJYV01036593.1, forward strand.
TATTTCTTTACACTGAAGTTTAAGTTAAGTATGAGTGAATTTTGTTTGTTTGTTTGTTACCCGCTGTTCACTGCAGATGATGACTGCAGCCATGAAATTAGAAAATGCTTACTCCTTGGAAGAAAAGTTATGACCAACCTAGATAGTATATTCAAAAACAGAGATATTACTTTGCCGACTAAGTTCCATCTAGTCAAGGCTATGGTTTTTCCTGTGGTCATGTATGGATGTGAGAGTTGAACTGTGAAGAAGGCTGAATGCCGAAGAACTGATGCTTTTGAGCTGTGGTGTTGAAGGAGACTCTTGAGAGTCCCTCTCCCTTGGATTGCAAGGAGATCCAACCAGTCCATTCTGAAGGAGATTAGCCCTGGGATTTCTTTGGAAGGAATGATGCTAAAGCTGAAACTCTAGTACTTTGGCCACCTCATGAAAAGCATTGACTCATTGGAACTCTGATGCTGGGAGGGATTGGGGGAAGGAGGAGAAAGGGATGACGGAGGATGAGATGGCTGGATGGCATCACGGACTCGATGGATGTGAGTCTGAGTGAACTCCGAGAGATGGTAATGAACAGGGAGTCCTGGCGTGCTGCGATTCATGCGGTCGCAAAGAGTCGGACACGACTGAGGGACTGAACTGAGCTGAACTGTATGTTCACTGCTGAATACAATACCTGGTGTAAAGTTAGACTTTAATAATAATGTAAAATAAATAAACAAATAGAAAATAAAGCTTACCTATACTTACTTATCATAACCACAATTTTAAAATGCTTTTTATAGTTTCCCCTCAGAAAATTTCCTCACAAAATTTTGGACAGATAATGGACATTACTTTTCTATAGGGTTTTTTAAAAAGTTTTTTAAAACACGTGGTCAATCCTGCTAGGGTGACCTTTGGCATTTTTAAAATTTTATGTTCTCTCTCATTTTCATCTTCCCCTTTCCTTCCATCCTTCTCCTCCTTTCAATATCATCATCACTGAGGGTGACCATAGCAAGAGAGGAATTCTACTCTATTTTTTATGAACTAAACAGAATTTTTTATGTTTCTCTATGACTGATATGATATTTTGTTGGTTTATCATAATTCTTACTGCTTTGATATTACAAGAGAGGATAATATATTCATTACTGCATAGCTATTTAAGTCAAAGGTCTGAACTGTTTTTTCAGCATCAAAATCAAATAGGAAGAAAACAAAAGGAAAAGAAACAAAAGAAAGAGAAAAATGGAAGCAGCTTAACTTTAAATCCAGTGAACGTTTACTTTCTAATTGCCAAAGTTGCAAAAGTTCTATTCTACTAGCTTTGTACATTCTGACAATTTTTCTTCAAATGCTTGGGAACCACACACATTGAACAGTGTCACAGCATCACTTCTTTTTTTTTTTTTCCTTTGCTCAGGAAACTCTATAAAGTTCTCATTGAATGTGTTTCAAAGTCATATCAACCAATGCAGTTTAACCTTTTTTAATTATGCAACAGTAAGTTTACTGTCAAAAATAGATATAAAAAATAACTGTAGAAAAGAGAAATCACTAAAATGGAAAACTTATTTATCAAAGCAATTTTGTTATTCCAGCACAAATTTCCTGATTATATCAGGTGCTGTCATGCCTCAGAGGGGTTTGTTTTCAATAGTGCAGATGATATATAGAGTAGAAATTGATATAAAGAGATGTATTACCATAGCAAAATATGCTGATTCCAGAATTACTTTTCAATCACAATTTTCACACTCTGTAGATAATCTCAGTGTGTAATAGTGCCTTAGTCATCTGTGGCTTGATTTCTTCCAATAAATAGTTGCAGTGCTCATAAAGCACATGGATTTTGTCAATATTTTAGACTCAGGTTTTGATGTATGATGATATTTGGTTGACTAACATTCAGAGAACTGTAAATAACTCTAAAAGTTAACCTAAGTTTGTAAAATTTGAAGATTTACTGGCAACCCACTCCAGTATTCTTGTCTGGAGAATCTCATAGACAGAGGAGCCTGGCAGGCTACAGTCCACGGGGTCGCAAAGAGTCAGACATGACTGAGTGACTTCACTTTCACTCTGAAAAATATTTATCTTTCATTTCCTGACTATAAATGACAGACTTTAGTTAGAAAATGAAATAAAAGAATAAAAATTGAAAAGAGACTCACTAAATATATAAAGCTTTTCTCTTCTAAGTAAGTATTAATGTTGTTTGCTATGAAAGCTGGTTTCTCTCCTTTTTCCTATATTAACATTAACAAGATATGAGATTAATTGATTTCATCAGCTCAATGACTGATTAGAGTTTGTGAGAAAAATTCACCAGTGCTGTGCATCAAATGCAATCACTGTCTGGAGTGGACAGTTTATTTGTATGACTTGTTAGTATGTATATAAATATAATTTTTTTTCTTTCTGAAAATACTGATACTCTGGTTTGTGCCCCTAACACATTCTACACACAGTATAGCTGTATTTCTTGCCTACTTCTCTGAAGGGTGAGTGTCTGTATAACCCAAATTAAAAATTTTGGTGTAAAGATGAATAAAGTATTAATTTGTATCTGAAGTAATAAGGTGGGTTTACTCTGGTTTCTGATTCATTCCTGAACAGGAATTATATTTACTGTGAGATTTCTTGCCATTATGTTGTTCAGTATAATATTTGCTAAGTATAATTTTGGTTGTTTTTGTTGATGCATTTATCTATGGGAGTGTTTATGAGGGTGTTTAATGAGGTTCATTTTCTTCTCCCATATGATTTTATGCTAACATCATTGCTGATTTTGGGGGAAAATAGGGATTACTTAGCTGTAAATAGTTTGTAACTCATTAAATACTTATCATGTAACATTATTAAAGCTAAATTCGGTTACTAGATGTTTTAAGTTTTATTTAAAAAGCAAGATTATAACATATGAAGAATCTTAAACAGAGTATGCAATAAGATGAAAGCAAAAGCCACAGAGAATCTTATATATAATTCCTTATGGTGTTAAGATAATTCTAAAAAATGTTAATTTTATGGCTAAGATTTTAAAGTGTTAAAATTAAAAGGAAATACATTGTACAGTGTAATACAGGGTGATATGAAGGGGAGGTATCAGTACTGTTATTGGTACCTATCTGAAAATTTAACACAAATATGGAAAACAAATTTATATTTAGATATAGATAATAACATAGCTTGGAGAATCTAAGCATTATGAACTAGCTACAAGAAACTAAAATTCTTTAAAGTAAAGGCAAAAATACTGGGATGGGTTTCCATGCCCACCTCCAGGGGATCTCTCTGACTCAGGAATCGAACCTGGGTCTCTTATGGCTCCTGCATTGGCAGGTGGGTTCTTTACCACTATTGCCACCTTGGACGCCCCATATGTCTCTCTACTATATTCTAACCTTATGAAAGAAGGAAACAAGATTATATGTACATTAAATGGAGGCTGCCTACTGTATTGCATGGTTTAGAGAAGTTCTCAAAGATTTGTTCAGTATTTCCATGCATGCTGATATTTTTGATAAAAGCACAGGACTTTAATCAAGAAATGATTATTCTCTGAACAAAAAAGTTAAAAAATAATAAAGCAAAATAGTGTAGAAAGATAGAAGTAGGAAAACAGAAAAGAGGAGGAAGACGTGTAGGAAGAGGATTATTGCAGAGACTGGGGTAAATATAATTCTTGAACATTTTCTTTGTGTGAATTTCTTTTCAGATTTTTAAATTTAGTAAGTACTATGTGACTAATTTCTTACCAAGGTAAAGTAGGTAGACACTGCTGTTGATATATCTAGAAAAATCCTTTAAAGAAAAGGGATCATCATGTCCTTTTGTACTTTCCCATTCTTCCTACTTGCCTGACTTCATCTTTCATCCTATGATCATTTTCTAAGTGTGAATATATGATCTGTTAAATGTTCTAAGTCTAAATTCCTTTGACTACTCAAAATTGATTTTTGCTTCTGCAAATCACATACGTTATTAAGGCTCATTTTCCACATGTAAGAATTAGAGGGTTTGAACATAGTATTTAGGATATATTTTTGTATTTTAGTTGTAACTCAATGGCACCCCACTCCAGTAATCTTGCCTGGAAAATCCCATGGATGGAGGAGCCTGGTGGGCTGTAGTCCATGGGGTCACTAAGAGTCAGACACGACTGAGAGACTTCACGTCCACTTTTTACTTTCATGCATTGGAGAAGGAAATGGCAACCCACTCCAGTGTTCTTGCCTGGAGAATCCCAGGGACGGTAGAGCTTGGTGGGCTGCCGGCTATGGTGTCGCACAGAGTCAGACACGACTGAAGTGACTTAGCAGCAGCAACAGCAGCAGGAATGCCTATAACAGAGTCTTTCAGATGAAGTCTGATTTTCAGGTTCTAGTATATTCAAATAATGCTGCAAAGATATTGGATCTTTTCTATCAATTAGTAGTAATTCTTATTGGTATAAATATAATTTATCTCACAATCATGACTGTAAGTCTCTCTGGGCAATCTTTTATTAAANAGCATTATGAACTAGCTACAAGAAACTAAAATTCTTTAAAGTAAAGGCAAAAATACTGGGATGGGTTTCCATGCCCACCTCCAGGGGATCTCTCTGACTCAGGAATCGAACCTGGGTCTCTTATGGCTCCTGCATTGGCAGGTGGGTTCTTTACCACTATTGCCACCTTGGACGCCCCATATGTCTCTCTACTATATTCTAACCTTATGAAAGAAGGAAACAAGATTATATGTACATTAAATGGAGGCTGCCTACTGTATTGCATGGTTTAGAGAAGTTCTCAAAGATTTGTTCAGTATTTCCATGCATGCTGATATTTTTGATAAAAGCACAGGACTTTAATCAAGAAATGATTATTCTCTGAACAAAAAAGTTAAAAAATAATAAAGCAAAATAGTGTAGAAAGATAGAAGTAGGAAAACAGAAAAGAGGAGGAAGACGTGTAGGAAGAGGATTATTGCAGAGACTAGGGTAAATATAATTCTTGAACATTTTCTTTGTGTGAATTTCTTTTCAGATTTTTAAATTTAGTAAATACTATGTGACTAATTTCTTACCAAGGTAAAGTAGGTAGACACTGCTGTTGATGTATCTAGAAAAATCCTTTAAAGAAAAGGGATCATCATGTCCTTTTGTACTTTCCCATTCTTCCTACTTGCCTGACTTCATCTTTCATCCTATGATCATTTTCTAAGTGTGAATATATGATCTGTTAAATGTTCTAAGTCTAAATTCCTTTGACTACTCAAAATTGATTTTTGCTTCTGCAAATCACATACGTTATTAAGGCTCATTTTCCACATGTAAGAATTAGAGGGTTTGAACATAGTATTTAGGATATATTTTTGTATTTTAGTTGTAACTCAATGGCACCCCACTCCAGTAATCTTGCCTGGAAAACCCCATGGATGGAGGAGCCTGGTGGGCTGTAGTCCATGGGGTCACTAAGAGTCAGACACGACTGAGAGACTTCACGTCCACTTTTTACTTTCATGCATTGGAGAAGGAAATGGCAACCCACTCCAGTGTTCTTGCCTGGAGAATCCCAGGGACGGTAGAGCTTGGTGGGCTGCCGGCTATGGTGTCGCACAGAGTCAGACACGACTGAAGTGACTTAGCAGCAGCAACAGCAGCAGGAATGCCTATAACAGAGTCTTTCAGATGAAGTCTGATTTTCAGGTTCTAGTATATTCAAATAATGCTGCAAAGATATTGGATCTTTTCTATCAATTAGTAGTAATTCTTATTGGTATAAATATAATTTATCTCACAATCATGACTGTAAGTCTCTCTGGGCAATCTTTTATTAAAAAAAAATTAAAAAGTAAAATAAAGTAAAAATAAATAAATAAATAAATAATTTAAAAATAAATTAAAAACTACACATTGGTTAGAAGGGGTTCCTGTGTCAGGCTTGTCTTTTTAAGGCATTTAGTGTGTGCTTGATCATTGTTAGATAAAAGAAAAAAGAAATCTTTATAAAATAAAGGCATTAAAATCATAATAAAATAAAATGCAAGAAACTGCAATTCAGAAAAAGATTTTTTTTAAAAAAAGAACAAATTATTAACCCAAGATAAAAGGAAAAAATAACTGAATGATGAAGTCAAAAAGAACTCTAAAAAAGTAAATGACCATATTTAAGTATAATAAAGAATTAAATTATAAAATAATCTATAATGATGTAAAAAAAGTTATTTTCCTGGTCATCATAATAAAAAATCTAGCACAAAGCTATCCAAGATATAGAATGTATTCTGAACATGAATCTTTAAAAGTATGATAACTACAGAAGGAATTGATTTATACATTTTTTAAAAATTGCTTTTAAGTTCTTATTGAAATATTTAAGTTAAAGGTGACAAAGTTGACAACATTCCTACAATATTGCTTTTATTCTCATGAACCTCAGCACAAAATGTTTAAATGAAACAATATGGTTCTCTTGAAATAGAAATGTGTAGCAAGAATTTGTGAGGGTGAGGAAGGCAAGAATTATTTAAAAGTTGGCTTTTATTGGTGAGGAACTGTTGCCCTCTATATTAACATGAAATAATGAATGGAAAGCTGTAAGGAACCACAGCGTCTAGTTCAGAGAGTATAGAATCAGCCTGCAATGCAAAAGATCCAGGCTTGACTCCTGGGTTGGGAAGATCCCCTGGAAATACCATGGACTTATGAGCCTGGTGGGCTACAGTCCATTGGGTTTCAAAAAGTCAAACATGACTGAATGACTAANCCTCTATATTAACATGAAATAATGAATGGAAAGCTGTAAGGAACCACAGCGTCTAGTTCAGATAGTATAGAATCAGCCTGCAATGCAAAAGATCCAGGCTTGACTCCTGGGTTGGGAAGATCCCCTGGAGAAGAGAATGGCTACCCACTCTATGATGTTGCCTGGGAAATCCCATGGACTTATGAGCCTGGTGGGCTACAGTCCATTGGGTTTCAAAAAGTCAAACATGACTGAATGACTAACACAAACTTAAAATGTTCAAGATTCAAAGTCTAGTAACTTTGGCCTTTTGACATTTAGAGACAACTGAATCCTCAAAATGTTGCTCAGTAGAATTTTGTCTCCGCTTGTGTAACAAAACCCTTTCTCACATGTTTAAAACACTTGAAAGAGAGGAAAAGCTTGTGGACCATTTATTTATGTATTTAACCATACAAAGTGTTTATGTTAAAATTAGAAGAGATATTTATTTGAGAGAATGAAAACCCTCCTGGCAAAGCTAGGGTTGATTAACCTAAATAGTTTGTTCCTTTCTGTGAGTTATATACTCTTCCATATTGGGAGAGAGGATAAACTTGTCAAAGAGAATAGAAAGAGCCTTCAGATACTCAAAGTTTCTTCTTTCATATGAAATCTATTTAAAATATACAAACTGGAAGCTATTTGAAGTCCATCTTTTTTTTTTTGGCCTAACAGCATTAATAATATTAATACTTTGTTTATTAAAATATGCAGCATGTTTTATGCTTACACTAAGTCAGACACATCACACTTGCAAAATTGTTTTTGCTTCCGACAACCCTATGAGAAAATGAGATGAGTTTCCTTTAGTCTGTGGATGCAAAGTTGAGGCAGACAAGTAACACCTGTCCAGGGAACATGTGTAGTGAGCGTCAGAACCAGAATATGGGATCCTTGCCTTCTGATCACTTGAGCAATGTTCTTAACTGTTGTACCATATTGTCTCTGAAATACTGATTTGTCGTGGTTTCTAGTGTCACTACCAACAGGAGGTAGAAAAAACTGAAACTGAAAGTCATTTCAGATGTCTTGGGAATACATATATCATTGGCTTTAAATTATGCTAAAACCTTTCTTCTGAACTTCTATTCTAAATTAATTCTCTTAGTTTGCAATAAGATTCTTTATAAAGATGTGAGGTTTCTTCTTTCCCTTCATACATATTAAGAGGCAAAATATTAAAATATTTTAGAAATTAAAGTAAATGATTTGGAGAGGCCTCACAGTTGGTATTTAATAGTAATAAACATAAGCAAAAGTCTGAAAGTATATTGCAAATGAATTATAAACAAATAGTAACAACTCTCTATGTACATTCTAATATTTAGATCCTGTTCATTGAAGTCATGAAGAGTGTTTTTCTTTAATTATAGAGTTATAATCTAGGAAGGGAAAGTAGATAATTTTCATTTTTAAAACAGAGTACCTGTCATTCTGATGCATACTAAAGTTGGGGAGCCTTTGATTAATATTTTAATAATGAAACATTGTTGATTGTCCGCTAATTTTAAGTCTGGTATCAAGTAATGACCATGGAATAACAAAATTTACCCTCAGGCATATTCCAGTCTTTAAAAAGAAACAGCAATGAAAAGTAAAAATTACACAAAAGTACATTTTATCCTTCTATTCAATTGTCAATTTATCTGACTCAGCTGAAGTCATATTTATGTCATCAAGTATTACTAAACAGAAATAAAGATGTACATACTTCCACTAGAGAAACACCATAAATAATTCAGGTTATGTTATAAAATAAAAATGGTACTATTGTCTCCTATTTTGTCTTGCTTAATATTTTTGTTCTATAATTTTTATTGTGCTACTCAGAAAAGGTAGATTTGGATACAATTGTTAATCTATTACTATCCTGAAAGCTAGCAATAGTAAATGTTTTCTTTAAGAAAATCATAGAATATTAGCACTGAGAACATTGGTGAACTTGATACTCATTTTCCAGTGCTCTTGAATTTCTTTCTGGTCATACTCAAAGGTAAAAGTATCAGTTTTTATCATATATATTCCATGTTTTAAATATACTAAAGGTTAGAAATTTAAATTTATTTTTATATATTCTAAGGAAATATACATAGGGTTATCTTGCTTTCTCTCTGCATACAATTTGGTTCTTTATATATTTTAAACATCTATTTTACCTGTATTCATTCTCCTGCATCATTTTCTGTTCCCTCATTGGCTTCATTCTGTACTGGCGTGCCCTTACTCCCCATCACATCGGCCTCTTGGATGTTTCTACCTTATGAAATTGCTTTGGCTCTTCTCTCTTTCTAGACATCATCTCCTTAAGTATGTGCTTGGTTAACTCCCTCACCTCTTTCTCATTTTTCCTTAAATATTATCTTCTCAATGAGCTCCAACCTGAATGCCTTGTTTAAATTATGAGCTAGCTCAAATACCACACTATTCAGATCACTTTAGTACTGTTTTATTTTGTCCTTCTAACATACATTAACTTTTAAAAACGTTTATTTTTATTTATTCTCGTTCTCTCTTCTGGAAAGCTCATTTCCAGGAAGTAATGCATTTTATATCTTCTGCTCATTACATAGTAAAGCCAATCTACTGACACAGGGTGGTGGTGAAGGAAAATGAATCATTTGTTTTAAGGTGCCAGACAAGGAATCCAGGATAGCTAATGTTCAAAAAAAAAAAAAAAAAATCCAGACTCCTGAAGGGGTTTCAGGGAAGCATTTGTAAAGTCATAGTGGGGGAGGGAAGTCACAGGGTATGTGATGGGCTCATGCACAATTCTCTGACTGATTAATGGTGAGATAACAGGATGGTGTCACCAAGTTTAATATTATCAATCCTCAGCTTCCAGTCAGTTTGGGAGCTACATGCTCATGTTAATCATGTAGTTGACATCTTCTATTCGGTGAGAATGATTTAGCATCTATAACATAACTCAAGAAATGTGCATCAGATACTGTTATCTAGGTATTTCAGGGAGAAACTGAAGATTCTGTGGCTGCCATATAATTGACATACTGTTTATTACCAGTTCTCCTGACCCAGCTGCTACTTTTGTTACTACATGTTCACATCCTTTCATTCCTTAATTCTTGAGGCCTTTGTGGCTCAGGGGAGGTCTGGGAAATTACAGCTTTTCTACAAAGAAATGTCAGGCAGAGGATGTGTGTGGGGGAGGTTGGTCTTGGGCAGACCCCATACGATGCTGCTCCGTTAATTTGCTAGAATTAAAAAAAAAGTAAAACATAAAAATATTAATTGATTATCTGTGTAGTAAACATCTAGAGATTTTGTTGTTTATCTCTAATTTATTGTTGTTGCTGTTTCTTCTACAAATTTAAGAATGTTAATTATGTAAGAGGAACAGACAAGTTTCTTGCTGCTATTGCTGCTAAGTCACTTCAGTCGTGTCCCACTCTGTGCGACCCCAAAGATGGCAGCCCATCAGGCTCCGCCATCCCTGGGATTCTCCAGGCAAGAACACTGGAGTGGGTTGCCATTCCTTCTCCAATGCATTAAAGTGAAAAGCGAAAGTGAAGTCGATCAGTTGTGTCTGACTCCTAGCGACCCCATGGACTGCAGGACTGGATGGCTCCTCCATCCAGTGGGATTTTCCATGCAAGAGTACTGGAGTGGATTGTCATTGCCTTCTCTGAGTTTCTTTCTTATATGAAATTACTGAAAAAAATTTGAAGAAATAATCAAGTTAACAAACCAAATATTTAATACATACCATAGAAACCTAATAAATATTCAATTCAGTCGCTCAGTCATGTCTGATATTTTGCGACCCCATGAATTGCAGCAGGCCAAGCCTCCAAATCCATCACCAACTCACAGAGTTCACTCAAACTTATGTCCATAGAGTCGGTGATGCCATCCAGCCATTTCATCCTCTGTCATCCCCTTCTCCTTCTGCTCCCAATCCCTCCCAGAGTCAGGGTCTTTTCCAATGAGTCAACTCTTCTCATGAGGGGGCCAAAGTATTGGAGTTTCAGCTTCAGCATCAGTATTCCCAAAAAACACCCAGGACTGACTTCCTTTAGAATGGACTGGTTTGATCTCCTTGCAGTCCAAGGGATTCTCAAGAGTCTTCTCCAACACCACAGTTCAAAAGCATCAATTCTTCAGTGCTCAGCTTTCTTCCCAGTTCAACTCTCACATCCATACATGACCACTGGAAAAACCATAGCCTAGACTAGATGTACCTTCGCTGGCAAAGTAATGTCTCTGCTTTTCAATATGTTATCTAGGTTGGTCATAACTTTTCTTCCAAAGAGTAGCGTCTTTTAATTTCATGGCTGCACTCACCATCTGCAGTGATTTTGGAGCCCTAAAAAATAAANTCTTATTAAGAAATACTCCACAAAATATTATCATTTTAGCTTTTTAAAAGTCATTATTCATTGACTAGTCTCTCTTTTTCACTATTATTTAGTATTGAATATTAATTATGTCTCCTTTTTTGTTAAATTACATGGCTAATAATCATTTTAATAATATTCATTGATTATATGCTGTGCACCATTTTAAATGCTAAATTAATCATCTTACAAATTTTATGAAGTATTATTTAAGTTTCACAGTTGATTAAACTGAGGGATAGAACATTTAAAAGCATTATACAAGTACTTGAAGATATGAATCAGAGCTTAAACTTGTGCAAGCTGGTATACTTTAATCACCATACCCTACACAGCTTCTTAGGTTTAGGTTTTCTGAGAATTACCATTGCAACTCTGACTGTTAATTCATTTTGATTGGTTGCATATTTATTCTCTCTTTAGTTAGAATAACTCTATATTTTAAAAGTTACAGGTAATGTGTTTTCATCTGTCTACAATTATTCATATCTCAGCCATTCAATGTCTAGTTAAAGGATTGGTGAATGTGACAAACTTGAATCATGAAAAAATTAGATCATCATATAGTTTTGATGTTTTAAATGCATTAGGCAGACCAAAATAGAGGTTGTGAAAGTTAAAAGATTGTCTTATATACGTAATACTTTAAGAATAGTAATATGAAATTGTCCTTTTTATTATAATCTGTTCAATTATAAGTCTATAAATTAGAAAGAATATTTCTGCCTCTCAAAATGTGTTTGGGGCATATTTTTTTGTGTTATTACCACCCTTTCAATAGAAAGTCTACCTGAAACATCTTTTACCTTGGGTAAACTAATACTCTAATACTCCTTTCAGCTATTAAACTTAAAAAAAATGTTTTTAGAGATGCGTGTGTGTGTGTGTGTGTGTGTATGTGTGTGAAGTAATAACACTGAAAATAGGAAATGACCACAGCAAACTGTTGGTCTCATCATCCAGAAACGTTTCAATACTTTGCACATTTCAAGAGTGTCTTCAAAATTTTGTAGTCTACTCAACATGTATGGTTTTCATTTAACTACAATTTAACTTGGATACTAGTGAGAACCACTCTTTATTATAAAAAATATATATACTAGAGAGTTCCAAAGAATCAGTAGCAAATCATTATTCGGGTGCCAAAAAACAAAATTAGAAGTGTTATTTCATTCATTCTTGCCTTTCTTACCCAAGAACCTATGCTAGCTAACAGATTTAGCAATTGTTAGCATGGATATGAATTTCTTTTTTGTAGTTTACTTTGCCTTAAAATTTCCTGTTCATTCATTTGTTTTCCTTATTGTCTTTCAACAGCTTGACTTCAGANCTTTCTTACCCAAGAACCTATGCTAGCTAACAGATTTAGCAATTGTTAGCATGGATATGAATTTCTTTTTTGTAGTTTACTTTGCCTTAAAATTTCCTGTTCATTCATTTGTTTTCCTTATTGTCTTTCAACAGCTTGACTTCAGAAGTTACAGGGATGGTTTGGGGTGTTGACTCCTGCCTGATGCTGCTGCTAAGTCACTTCAATCATGTCCAACTCTGTGTGACCCCATTGACGGCAGCCTACCAGGCTCCCCCGTCCCTGGGATTCTCCAGGCAAGAACCCTGGAGTGGGTTGCCATTTCCTTCTCCAACACATGAAAGTGAAAAGTGAAAGTGACTGTTGTTGCACCAGTCCATGTTCTAAGTCTTCATTTATAAATTGTGACATAGTAACTCTTTACTTAAATAATTATTGTATGCATTAAACATATGAATTAACATGTAACCCTTATCACAAGCATTTGATAAATACCTAATGAACTCTTAGATAATTTGTCCACTTTGCCTTTTTATTGTGATGGCCTTAAAAAGTACCATACAGATCTCCAACTATAGGGAAGATCATAACCAAGGGCCCCAGCTATTGTGTTCTGAAATCACAGCCATGCTAACACGGACTGAGTGTTGGCAGGTCACTTAGGTAAGGCCTTCCTGGGAGACATATGACTCTTAAAAGCTGACCTTGGCTTGAAGGCTTCTGAAGCCCTTACCAAATGTTTCTTGGGCTGTAACGAAGTCTTCCATTTTTCTACCAGCTTTTTCTCCCTTTCTTCTTTCCTCAGGGTCAGACTTGCAATGTAGTCTGATTTATCTCTTTGATTCCCCATAATTTTCACAGCTACCCAATTAAAATCTTTGCATCTCTACTCTCAGTTTGGTATCTGATCCTCAGAGAACCCAGATGTATATATATATATATATATACACTCTATATCTATCTGTACTGAGACTTTTGCTGTCTTTATTTCTATAACCTGCAGTATTTATGCATAAATCCCTGGAATCAATATATAGGATGTATCAAGGGCGTATTTATGCAATTTAAGTATGCATTTCAGGAACTAAATTTGACTAGCCAATATTGCCCTTAGGGATAGATCTTGAAATTATCAAACTCATAATAAATGGATAACTTAGCCTAGTTTAATCATTATTAGAGAATGAATAAAATTCATCTTAATCATTTTTTGCAAAGAAATGGAATGAAACATGTGCTAAATCCACTGGGTATTAATTGATTAGAAGTTGTAAGTGTATTTCACTAAAATGTAATTCAGGTTATAGCAATTACCACAAATTTCCTTGTTCTGTTTTTATATATGTCTATGTGTGTTAGGACACTTGCCTCGATTTTTACAGCAAGACAGCATTTTGTGACTTAAACACAGAAGATGAATCTCTAGGGGAGAAGGGACATATCATTAATTAATCTAGTACTTCCCAGAGTGAATTATCTCTCACTGGAGTTCTTATACTTTGATATCCTGTACTACAACATTAAGGTATCCCATTTTCACTCTATAATTTTACCTTATAAATTTGTACCCCAGTTCTATTCTTAGTTCAGATTTAGCTCAGCACAAGTAGCCTATAAAGGTAAATAAATAAACAAATTCATGCTTTAATAAATATTAAGAAAGCAAGACAAAAGTAAAAGAGTATAAAAATATAGACTGGCTTTAAAAATACAAGTGTAATGACTATACCACCACAGAGAGCTTGTCTTAAGGCTGAAAGGTTATGTTCCATTTCTTATTGGGACACAGAAACTTTGTTGGTGCCTCAAAGAGCTGTTATAACCTCCTGTCTTTTAAGGTTTCTTTTGCCTAGCTTCTGTCACATCTCTTTGCCCTCTCCCTTGATGGGTTTGTGACACATGTCCAAAGAGTGATTTTACCTGGATGCAGCTTGACTAGACACTCCCTCTAAAAACCTGCTTCTCTTCCAGGTAACTGATACACAGTGAAATTTCTCGCCACTTCAGATGAAACCCTGTGCCACATCAAGTGGTGTAACTTGAACTTCATTTTAAGTAAAAAATTTAACCGAAGCATTCATCTAATAGATATCCAGAAATAAACACTAAATTGTGAATTCCTGAATAAAACAAAGCATTATACCCCTCATAGTGCCTTCAATTTATATGAAGCCCAGTGTAATTTTGAGAATGAAATGTTTAATCTGTTTTCATGTTTTTTAATCTTTATTATTTATTTATTTATTTTATTTTATTATTATTTACTTTAT
>SJYV01036593.1:24288-71425 GCA_006410875.1 Neotragus pygmaeus
TCTGAGGCCAAAAGTCCATTCTCTATGTCTGTGTCCTTTTGTTGTCTCACATACAGGGTCATCATTACTATCTTTCTAAATTCCATATATATGTGTCAGTATGCTGTATTGGTGTTTTTCTTTCTGGCTTACTTCACTCTGTATAATAGGCTCCAGTTTCATCCATCCATTCTGCCCAAATGATTCAATGGCACCCTGTGTCAGCTCTGAGCTGCAGTCCCAGGTGTTAACTGGCAAAGTTACTCTGTACCAGCCTCAGCTCAGTATCTAAACATATAGTTCAGGGACCTTTTCATGTCTCCATCTCTGCAGGCTCTGATACTAAAGGACATGCAGTAAGATAACCCAGTAAATCAGATTAGAATTACAAAAGTATACAGCGGTCTCAACCCTCAGTTTGAAGTCAGCTTCTCAATGGTGACTCCAGCTCAAAGGTAAATATTAAAAATAGTAAGAACTAAGACAAATATTACAAGAAATAAATCATCTCATAAAAACACAAAAAAGGAAATGGACAAATGAGTAAACTTATAAGATGTATTCTATTAGAGAAATGATCAAGACATAAAATGAGTTACTAGTTTCCACCTTATGGAATGACATATTTAAGGCTGAAACAAACCACAGTAGTCCAAGGATTAAGAAAAGAGGTATCCTTATCCATAGCCAATGGGATTATAAATAGGTGTATAATTTTCTAAAGTCAATTTATGAATAAAAAGCCCTATCCCTGAGTCCTTTCTTCTGCCTTGCCATCTCCCTTAGGTCATGGGTCCCCAATTTCCAGGATATAATACCTGATGATCTGAGGTGAAATTGATATAATAATAGAAAATGGAGAGCACAATAAATGTAATGTGCTTGAAGCATCCCTAAAACACTTCTATCCTTGATCTGTGGAAAAATTGTCTTCCACAAAACTAGTCCTGGGTGTCAAAAAGTTGGGGACCACTGGTAGGTGATGCCAGTGGAGGTGGCAGCTAGCTGTTATCTAGCCTCACTCTTGTCTCCAGATGTGACATAGAATTACAAATCATAAACAGGGAGAGCTAAAGTGTTCACCATAAATCACACTTATATGAAAAAACAAAGAAAACTTACAGGAAAAAATTATGTGCAGATAATATGTAGAGGAGATTTAAGAGGCAGATTGTTTAATGGGAAAGAAAAACAGCCAAACCAAATAGTTTGATGAGAGTCAAATCTTACTGTAGAAAAATTGCTCAGATATTTCTCCTAAAAACCAAAAAGATGCCATTAAAGCTCGTGTACACCTGTGGTGGATTCATGTCGATGTATGGCAAAGCCAGTAGAGTATTGTAAAGTAAAATAAAGTAAAAATAAATAAATAACTTAATTAAAAAAAAACAAAACAAACAAACAAAAAAACCCAGTTCTCTCTTGAGATTTGATTACGTGCTCCTATCATCTCTTTGAGGACTCCCCTGGTGATTCATTGGTAAAGAACCCATCTGCCAATGCAGGAGACACAGGTTCTATCCCTGGGTCAGGAGATTCCCTGGAGAAGGAAATGGCACCCCACTGCATCATTCTTGCCTGGGAAATCCCATGGACAGAGGAACCATGGCTATGGTCCATGGTGTCACAAAAGTCAGACATGATTTAGCAACTAAAAAACAACAACAACCATCTCATTAGGTTTCTTCTTCATGTCTGTTGTTGTTTAGTCATTATGTGTGTCTGACTGTTTTGAGATACTCCATGGACTATAGCCCACCAGACTCTTTTGTCCATGGGATTTCCTAGGCAAGATTAATGGAGTGGGTTGCCATTTCCTTCTCCAAGGGATTGAACCTGCATCTGCATTGGCAGGCAGATCCTTTACCACTGAGCCATCAGGGAAGCCTGTCTTTGGATGTAGAATATCTCTTTTTTTGGTAGGTTCCAATCTTATTTATCGATAGTTATACAGCAGTTAGTTGTAATTTTGGTTTTCTTGAGAGAGGAGTTGAGCTAAAGACCACCTTGAAAGAAGGAAGGAAGAGCCTGTTGCATTTTTCCTTTCTTCTCGTTAAATATGTTCTCTTTTGCATGGCTCATGGGTACTAATGGAGTATATGGACAGGAGATCAATAACATTCCATAGTAAGCATTTCTTGAATTTCTAGCCCAGAGTATATATATTTCTCATTGCTTTGTCTGCCTATGTATATATTTCTTGATTCTTTCCCCTAATCACAGTATGTTTAACCACGTGTGAACCCAGAACTCTTTCTAGGTCAATCTAATTCTTCACCTTGGAAATTTGGGTTCAGAGACATGTCAGGTTATTATCTTTTATTTTCTCAAAATGAAACTTGTATTCTGTGAATCCTTATGTACTTAAAAATGTCATATTTACAGGATATATATTTTTATTTTAGCAAACACACATTTTACACTTGCTATACACCAGTCAGTATTCTAAGCAAGCACATGGACAATGAAGAGATAAAGAAACCATACCAGTTCATAGAAAAAGAGATAAATGACATGGATAGCTATTTGGGTTCTTGAAATATTTCAGTTTCACTGTCTAGTTTCTCTTAAGGCCTTAAATTCACCAAATAAAGTTTCTACCATTGTTTTCAATGACATATGCTTTCAGTTCAGTTCAGTCTCTCAGTCATGTCTGACTCTTTGTGACACCATGAATCCCAGCATGCCAGGCCTCCCTGTTCATCACCATCTCCTGGAGTTCACTTACACTCACATACATCGAGTCCGTGATGCCATCCAGCCATCTCATCCTCAGTCGTCCCCTTCTCCTCCTGCCCCCAATCCCTCCCAGCATCAGAGTTTTTTCCAGTGAGTAAAATCTTCTCATGAGGTGGCCAAAGTACTGGAGTTCAGCTTTAGCATTTCTTCCAAAGAAATCCCAGGATTGATCTTCAGAATAGACTGGTTGGATCTCCTTGCAGTCCAAGGGACTCTCAAGAGTCTTCTCTAACACCACAGTTCAAAAGCATCAATACTTTAGCACTCAGCTTTCTTCACAGTCCAACTCTCACATCCATACATGACCACAAGAAAAAGCATAGCCTTGACTAGAAGGCAAAGTAATGTTTCTGCTTTTGAATATACTATCTAGGTTGATCATAACTTTTCTTCCAAGGAGTAAGCATCTTTTAATTTCATGGCTGCAATCAACATCTGCAGTGATTTTGGAGCCCCCCCCCCCCAAAATAAAGTCTGACACTGTTTCCACTGTTTCCCCATCTATTTCCCATGAAGTGATGGGACCGGATGCCATGATCTTNAGCATTTGGGAATTTTAAGCATTACTTTAAATAACATTTCAGGTGATCTTATTTATACCTTGACAACCATGAAAGTGCCATTTTTTGGCTATAAAAAGTAATGTGTAATAACTACTTTACCATATAGTTATTTTATAATAGCAAAAGGAATTTAAGTGAATTTGTATTTGTAAATAATTGTTCTTTAAGAAAGTGTGTGAAAAACATGATGATTAAATGTCAAAGTATTTTTAATTTAGTTTTCATTTGACAATTTTTCTCATATACTTAAAGCCCTCTTTCTTCATTGTACAGAAAATAAAACTAAATGCAATAAACTGTAAATAATTTACTCAAATTCCTGCAGAACCAAATTCAAATCATTCCAATTTCACAGTACAAAATTTCTTCATGATATCTTCTTAGCTAATATGGAGCCATAACTGTATTCCAGAGAAAAAAATATTTAATAATGAAAAAACCTCTCATTTATATAAGTACTTAGAGTTTAAAGAAATATCATTACAACATTTTCTAGTTTAAAATAATTTCAATAAATCTGATTGAATATGAGGAGTTTTTCTGCTCTTCTGGCATGTGTAATTTCTAAAGATCAGTAGGATTCAAAGCACGTTGAATCCTCTTAACTTATATGAGCTCCTAACCGAGCCCCAGATCCTGAAAACTAAGTGAGCAAAACTTCTGTAAACAAGTAAAAACTTCTGAAAGACAAGCCTTCCTGAAAGGGCTATGAAAAATTGGGTTCACAAATTTACAGATACTGGTTTATTCTTAAGAAAGGAGGTAGAAAGAAACTGTTTTGAATATGCTGTTTATTTTTTACAGATTGGAACTATTTTAGAGATAGTGGAAGAAAAACACTCTAAAAGATAACATTACAAAGATTTAATATAGCATTACTAATTCCTAGTAACCAAATGTCACACTAACCATGACAACAACAAAAACAAGTATTTCAATTTGTGCTTGCTTTAGCTGGAAATATGCCTTCAGCCAAAAAGTTACCTTTCATATTTCTACATGAAATTGTCTTAGGCATTCTTTGGCAATCTCCATGCACTCTGATACAATCATTACATAGGCACAGATTCTGTGTCCAAAAACACAGAGAAAGTTGGTAGTCCTGAAAACAGTGATCAACACATGCAATTAAACACATCCTAAAGTCTGATTGGATTCATTAATCCCATATGCTCTCTGATGGATTTATCTCTATCCCATCTGGTTAGAATTTCTATCTCTTATACTTTAAATCAGAGGGTGAATGTTTTGTTTTATCTTATTTTGGTTATATTGTTAGGAATGAAGTTTTGGGCTAGATTTAGTTCAAGATATTCATAGTATGTGAAATCTTCTAGGTGTAAACTAGGTGCTTACCAGAACCTCCCTTTAAAACACTCTTTAAGTGTTTTAAGATTTTACTTTATTATAGGCTTTTCTATTTTTAATCACTACATATGTTTTTAATATTTAATTGTTCTGCAACACTGTATTCCATTTATATTTCATTATGATTCCCATCTGTCTATCATATCTTCAAGCCATGTCTATTGTTTTCTACAGTAGTTTCCTTCTGCCTTTTTTGAAGTGTCAATGAATATCCTTGGTATATAAAATTTTGTCATTTATTACAACAAACTCTGATTGCACATACCTATTTTTCTATAAATCTTCCAGAATATATCTTATCCTACATCTGTTCAGAAAATAATTTTAAATGCAATGATATGTATATCTTCCTACAGAATACCATTTTAACAGAACATTTTTTTAAGGACTTTTCCCCCAAAAAACAAACTTGGAAAAAATTTCTGAAGTCTCTGTATAGTAGAAAATGCATTTTACAAAATAATATGATTTAAGAAAGGGTTTTCAAAGAAATACATTTCTTTATGAAAAAAGTATTACATTTAGTCAAATAATGCTAACATTTATAACACAGGTAATTACTGCATAAGTAATGAGTTAAAATATGGGTTATACACTAATGATATAGAGAACATTTTATTCCTTGCCTATAAAAATTTAGAGTATTTTGGAGAATTCAATATTTTCTAATTATGTTTTAATGTAGTTAGTACAAAAGTGACAAGGAAAATATAAAGCTATATGTCATTCTCTTCTTCCATTCTCTTTTTTATTATCCCTTTCAATATTAAATTGTACCTATCATTAGTTATTCATAAAATATACTATCTAAATATACTACCTAAACTTTAGTACACAAATTGTGGTCCACCGGAGAAAGGAATGACAAACCACTTCAGTATTCTTGCTTTGAGAACCCAATGATCAGTATGAAAAGGCAAAAAGATAGGACACTGAAAGATGAACTCTCCAGGTTGGTAGCTGCCCAAAATGCTACTGGAGAAGAGTAAAGAAATAACTTCAGAAAAAATGAAGAGAGGGAGCCAAAGCAAAAACAGCAGCCAGTTGTGGATGTGACTGGGGAAAAAGTAAACTCAAATGCTGTAAAGACATATTATTTTGCATAGGAACCTGTATGGAATGCATAATATTGCATAGGAACATGGAATGTTAGGTCCATGAATCAAGGAGAATTGGAAGTTGTCAAACAGGAGATGGTAAGAGCGAACATAGACATTTCAGGAATCAGCTAAGTAAAATGGACTGGAATGGGTGAATTTAACTGAGATGATCATTATATCTACTATCATAGACAAGAATCATTTGAAGAAATGGAGTAGCCGTCATAGTCAACAAAAGATTCTCAAATGCAGTACTTGGATGCAAACTCAAAAATGAGAAAATGATCTCTATTCATTTCCAAGCCAAATCATTCAATATCACAGTAATCCAAGCCTATGCCCCCAACAGTAATTCTGAATAAGCTGAAGTTGAACGTTTCTATGATGACTGGCAACCCCTTCTAGAACTAAAACTCAAAAAATATGTCCTTTTCATTATAGGGGCCTGGAATGCAAAAGTAGGAAGTCAAGAAATACCTGGAGTAACAGGCAAATTTGGGGTTGTAATACAGAGTGAAGCAAGGCAAAATCTAAAAGAGTTTTGCCAAGAGAACACAACTGTCATAACAAACACCCTCTTCCAACAACACATAAGCAGCCTCTATACATGGACGCCACCAGATGGTCAACACTGAAATCAGATTAATTATATTCTTTACAGCCAATGATGGAGAAGCTCTATACAGTCAGCAAAAACAAGACCAGGATTTAACTGTGGCTCAGAACATGAACTCCTTATTGCCAAATTCAGAATTAAATTGAAGAAAATAGGGAAAAACACTAGACCATTCAGGTATGGCCTAAATCAAATCCCTTATGATTATACAGTGAAAGTGACAAATAGATTCAAGGAACTAGATAGAGTGCCTGAAGACCTATGGACGAAGGTTTGTGACATTGTACAAGAAGCAGTGATCAAGAACATTCCAAAGAAAAAGAAATGAAGAAAGGCAAAATGATTGTCTGAGGAGGCCTTACAAATAACTGTGAAAAGAAGAGAAGTGAAAGACAAAGGAGAAAAGGAAAGATATACCTATTTGAATGCAGAGTTACAAAGAATAGCAATGAGAGAGAAGGAAGCCTTCCTCAGTGATCAATGCAAAGAAAAAGAGGAAAACAATTGAATGGGAAAAACTAAAAATCTCTTCAAGAAAACTGGAGATACAGGACAGAAAATGGCATGGATCTAACAGAAGCAGAAGATATTAAGAGAGGGGGCAAGGATACACAGAAGAACTATACAAAAAAGATCTTCATGATTCAGATAACCACGATGGTATGATAATTCACCTGTTCTAGATCCTAGAGTCTGAAGTCAAGTGGATCTTAGGAGCATCACCACAAAAAAGCTCATGGAGATGATGGAACTCCGGTTGAGCTATTTGAAATCCTAAAATATAATGCTATGAAACTGCTGCACTCAATATACCACCAAATATGAAAAGCTCAGCAGTGGCCAGAAGATGGAAAAGGTCAGTTTTCATTCCCATCCTAAAGAAGGCAACGCCAAACAATTCTCACACTACTGCACAATTGCACTCATCTGACATGCTAGCAAAGGAATGATGAAAATTCTCCAAGTCAGGCTTTAACTGTACGTGAACTGTGAACTTCCAGATATTCAAGCTGGGTTTAGAAAAAGCAGGGGAACCAGAGATCAAATTGCCAACATCCTTTGGATCAGCAAAAAAGCAAGAGAGTTCCAGAAAAACATCTACTTCTGCTTTATTGACTATGCCAAAACCTTGGACTGTGTGGATCACAACGCACTGTGAAAACTTCTGAAGTAGATGAAAATACCAGACCACCTGACTTACGTCTTGAGAAATCTGCATGCAGATCAGGAACAGTTAGAACTGGGCATGGAACAACAGACTGTTTCCAAATAAGAAAAGGAGTACATCAAGGCTGTATATTGTCACCCTGCTTATTTAACTTATATGCAGAGTACATCATGAGAAACACTGGGCTGGATGAAACACTAGCTGGAATCAAGACTGCTGGGAGAAATATCAATAACCTCAGATATACAGATGACACCACACTTATGGCAGGAAGTGGAGAAGAACTAAAGAGCCTCTTGATGAAAGTGAAAGAGGAGAGTGAAAATGTTGGCTTTAAGCTCAACAGTCAGAAAACTAACATCATGGCATCTTTAGTCCCATCACTTCATGGCAAATAGATGGAGAAACAATGGAAATAGTGACAGACTTTATTTATTTTGGGGGCTCCAAATTCCCTTCAAATGATGACTGCAGCCATGAAATTAAATGATGTTTACTCCTTGGAAGAAAAATTATGACCAACCTCAGTTAATTTCAATTACTCAGTCATGTCTGACTCTTTAGGATCCATTTGATTGCAGCACACCAAGCATCCCTGTCCATTATCAACTCCTGGAGTTTGCTCAAACTCATGTCCATTGAGTCAGTGATACCATCCAACCATCTCACTTCCTGTCATCCCCTTCTCCTCCCACCTTCAATCTTTTCCAGCATCATACAACTGACTCATGCAAATGAGTCAGCTCTTCACATCAGGTGGCCAAAGTAGCTTTGACTAGATGGACTTTTGTTGGCAAAGTAATGTCTCTGATTTTTAATATGCTCTCTAGGTTGATCATAACATTTCTTCCAAGGAGCAAGCATCTTTTAATTTCATGGCTGCAGTTACCATCTGCAGTGATTTTGAGTCCCCTCTCCCCCCAAAAATAATTAAGTCTTTCTTGGTTTACATTATTTCCCTATCTATTTGCCATGAAGTGATGGGACTAGTCACCATGATCTTACTTTTTCAAATGCTAAGTTTTAAGCCAACTTCTTCACTCTCCTCTTTCACTTTCATCAACAGGTTCTTTAGTTCTTCTTCACTTTCTGCCATACGGTTGGTGTGATCTGCATATCTGAAATTACTGATATTTCTTCTCCAATCATGACCAACATAGACAGCATATTGAAAAGCATAGACATCACTTTGCCAACAAAGGTCTGTCTAGTCAAAGGGATGGTTTTTCCAATAGTCATGTATGAATGTGAGAGTTGGACTCTAAAGAAACCTGAGAACTGAAGAATTGATGCTTTTGAACTATGGTGTTGGAGAAGACTCTTGAGAGTTCCTTGGACTGCCAGGAGATCCAACCAGTCCTTCCTAAAAGAAATCAGTCCGAATATTCATGAGAAGGACTGATATTGAAGCTGAAACTCCAATATTTTGGCCACCTGATGGGAAAAGCTGACTCATTTGAAAAGACATTGATGTTGGGAAAGATTGAAGGCAGAAGGAGAAGGGGAAGATAGAGGAGGAGATGGTTGGATGGCATCAGTGACTTAAGGGACATGAATTTGAGTAAACTCCGGGAGTTGGTGATGGATAGGGAGGCCTGGCATGTTACAGTCCATGGAGTTGCAGAGTCAGACATGACTGAGTGACTGAACTGAACTGAACTGAATGTATTCCTTGGAATGTACCATGTCATTCTCTGAGAATTTCTTATATTGACACTTATAATGTCAGTGTCAATCTTCACAGTGCTGATAAAAATATATAATCCTTCCAAATAATGGCTGTTGTGTTTTTCCCCTCAATTTCTGATAAAGCTAACATTTGTACAAGGAATTTGGGAATAATAGAAAGCATGGTCACTTAGTAACAGAGGGGCCTAAATGTGAAGTTTTGAACATTTTCCTGCTTGGCATGTCACCTGGGTCCTATTACATGATCTTGATGAACATGTTTTTTCATTTATAAACTAGTTTCATCTATAACGTCCTGCCTCACAGGATATTTGTGAAATTAAAGGACAAAACATTTGCCATATGCTTAACATAGAACTTTCAACATGATAAATTATCACTACATCATTCTTGATTTTGTCATTGTTTAGTCTCTCAGTCATATTCCACGCTTTGCGACTCCATGGATTGCAACCTATCAGGCTGTTCTGTCCGTGAGATTTCCCAGGCAATTATACTGGAGTGGGTCACCATTTCCTTCTCCAGGGAATCTTCCCAACCCAGGTCTCAAACTCACATCTCCTGCATTGGCAGGTGAATACTTGTTGTTCTTACAAGTAACAAAAATGGAGGAGATCTAGGATGGCAGTGGAGAGTAGAAGGCAATGAAATGCTTTCCTCCCAAAGCTCAGACCAGTCACCAGCTGGAAAATCACAGAAAGAAAAGAATCCAGAGTATTGCACAAGTCACTAGCAGGTATTAAAAGGAAAGAAGGTGAATTTTAGTCATTCTTCCTCCCATTCAAATACACATAGAGTGACTTTAATAATAAAAACATGAGCTGATGCTGTAGGATATTTTTGATTGTTCCCTGAGGTGGTAGTGTAGGGTACTTTGATGCGATTACATTCAACTGATTATGAATTTTTAAATTATCTCTAAAAACTGAGTAGACAACTCAAAATGAAATAATGTTTAAAATAACACTGTCTGTCCATTAAATATAGGATCCCTTTCATATTTAAATCAAACTTAAATCAAAATGCAACTTTTTGAGAATGAGGGTGACAAAGTAGCCTTATTATGTAGAAATGGATATTATTGACTCTGAGGCCATTTCTTATCCTCTCAGGAGAGAAAGCACTAAGTCTATATTTCTCAAATATCATTCAACGCACTACACTACTAAAAACTAAGACAGGGGTATGCAATTCCCTACTTTTCTATTTCAGTTGTCTGGATTGCTCTACATTGATTCAGTACATTTGGAAAAACTGAAGGGTTATGATTTAAGGTATTTTATTAGAGTATTTATACAATCCACTTTGACTCATAAAAATAGATTATATATAAAATGTTTATGTTTAAGTGAATAGAGGAAAGAAAAAATTCATGTAAATTGTGTTGCTTTATTCCAATGTGGATATATTTGGATAAAGATTAAACTTTAGTTTAAAAACAAATTTATAATGGCATCAATTTTTTGACAATTGAGAAAACGCTATTATTGAAACAAAATTATGAATTAGATGTCAAATATACCTCAGTAAGTGCTTCTTGGGATGCTNAATGTGGATGTATTTGGATAAAGATTAAACTTTAGTTTAAAAACAAATTAATAATGGCATCAATTTTTTGACAATTGAGAAAACACTATTATTGAAACAAAATTATGAATTAGATGTCAAATATACCTCAGTAAGGGCTTCTTGGGATGCTCAGCAGTAAAGAATTTTCCTGCAATGTAAAAGACACAGGAGATGCCCAAGTTCAGTCCTTGGGTTTGGAAGATCCCCTGGAGGAGGGCATGGCAACACACTCCAGTATTCTTCCCTAGGGAATCCCGTGGACAGAGGAGCTTGGCAGGCTACGGTTCGTAGCGTCACAAAAAGTCAGACATGACTGAAGCAACTGAGTGCACACACACACATGGATACCTCTGTCAAGCTAGTTCAGTTCAGTTCAGTTGCTCAGTCGTGTCCGACTTTTTGCGACCCCATGAATTGCAGCACGCCAGGCCTCCCTGTTCATCACCATTTCTCAGAGTTCACTCAGGCTCATGTCCATCGAGTCCGTGATGCCATCCAGCCATGTCATCCTCGGTCGTCCCCTTCTCCTTNTGAAGACCTACAAGATCTTTTAGAACTAACACCCAAAAAAGATGTCCTTTTCATTATAGGTGACTGGAACACTAAAGTAGGAAGTCTGTCAAGCTATAAATACGTAAAAGACAATCATAACATTGTGGAGAAACATTATAATGTTTTAGCTCTTAACTTTTCAAGTCAGAAACTTTGGAAGCCATTTAATTATCTTTCTGTAGCTTCTCAATCACCAAGAATCAAGTAGATTCTACTTCAAAATATCTTTTCAGTCCACTATTTTACACCAATCTGACACTTGGGAATGCAGGGTCAGTAAGGNACTTTTAAAGTCAGAAACTTTGGAAGCCATTTAATTATCTTTCTGTAGCTTCTCAATCACCAAGAATCAAGTAGATTCTACTTCAAAATATCTTTTCAGTCCACTATTTTACACCAATCTGACACTTGGGAATGCAGGGTCAGTAAGGTTCAGTTCAGTTCAGTCGCTCAGTCGTGTGTGACTCTTTGCAACCCCTTGAACTGCCAGAAGCCACCACGGGAGATCCCACCCATGACAAGGTCATGTGGAAGAGAACTGTTAAGCAAGGCTTCAGGACTCAATGGGCTCCCTAGGCTTTCTTGAGCATCTACCCCCAAAACAGAATCTGTCTTACTATCTTGTGACTTTCACCAACTCCTCTGACATTAACAGGAGGCTGTCCCCGACCATCTTTCTCAGGAGAAAATCAACTTAGGACTATAGCTAATAAGTTTCCTGGACATGAGAGAAATATTTTAAATCAAACACCCTCTGTTAGCATTCTAGCTTGCTTGGTAGGTATATCCAGATTCTTGCATCTATGCATATGATTATTTACAGCCTCCCAACTGTGAGAGGCATGAGAAACCTAAAACATAAAGCCTTTCAAAGAGTTAAAAATTATTAGAATAGTGCTGTTGTAGGATTTCATTATTGGACCAATGCTTGTTGCTAAGTTTCCATATCTCTTATCCACTATGCACCTGGGAGTGCATTAGTTAACATAGTTGGAAAGTAAGAAAAACAAGTGTAGCCTTGAAATTAACCACATCAGACTTTTGAGCTATTTGGTTCTTTCTTGTAACTCACTGCACCTTTGCTCCGTGAGAAATGTAACTTGTTTAATACTTTCTGAGGCTGACATAGATTAGAAATATAAGAAAAAAACATTTCAAGGGAAAATAAGCTTTCTGGTTGAACAGCCTTTATCAAAATAGGGTCATAAAATGTCCACAGACCTCCAAGGCCAAAGATAATGTACACAACATTGTCTATGGGAAAGGTTTGCAGAAAAAAATCCTGATTATGATAAATACAAAACAGATGTAATGTTTGGGCTGACTCTGTATGACTTTGCATCTTTCATTTCCCTCTATGTACAAGTAAAGGTACAAAAGGCCCTTTTGAAAACAAAAATAATGGGCCTCGCTCACTGAAGCAGCTTGGTCTCCCCACGTTAATCATTCTCTCTCTCTCTCTCTCTCTCCCCCCTCCCTCTCCCTCCCTCTTTTTTTCATGCTTATCCCTTGGAGTATAGAGGCTCCCTGCATTCACTTATCTGTCCGGGTTTCTAAGACCTGAATGGGGAGATGTTCTGCATCTTCACTCCCTCGGGAGACCAGGAGGGCAACTGTGGCCTCCATGAACAGGGCAAACTTCTTGTCTGGGAATTTTATTGACTTTCTATGTAAACCAAGGAATAACAGCCTCTTTCTCTCCTCTATTTTCTTATCTTCAACATTCTTTCCTTATCTCTCTCTAAATCATCTGCCTATGCCATTTTTCCTTCAGGTTCCCCTGGATCCTATGGGGGCTGGACCCCAGCAATGAACCACAGCACACCAACCTCCCTGTCCATCACCACCTTCTGGACTATGCCCAAACATGTGTCCATTGAGTCAGTGATGCCATCTAACCATTTCATCCTCTGTCGTCCCCTTCTCCTCCTGCCCTCAACCTTTCCCAGCGTCAGGGTCTTTTAAAACGAGTCAGCTCTTTGCATTAGGTGGCCAAAGTATTGGAGTTTCAGCTTCAACATCAGTCTTTTGAATGAACACCCAGGACTGATCTCCTTTAGAATGGACTGGTTGGATCTCCTTGCAGTCCAAGAGGCTCTCAAGAGCCTTCTCCAACACCACTGTTCAAAAGCATCAATTCTTAGGTGCTCATGTTTCTTTATAGTCCAAATCTCACATTCATACATGACTACTGGAAAACCATAGCCTTCACTAGATGGACCTTTGTTGAAAAAGTAATGTCTCTGCTTTTTAATATGCTGTTTAGGTTTGCCATAACTTTCTACCAAGGAGTAAGCATCTTTTAATTTCATGGCTGCAATCGACATCTGCAGTGATTTTGGAGCCCCTAAAAATGAAGTCTGACACAGTTTCCCCATCTATTTGTCATGAAGTGATGGGGCCAGATGCCGTAATCTTCGTTTTCTGAATGTTGAGTTTCAAGCCAACTTTTTCACTCTCATCTTTCACTTTCATCAAAAGGCTCTTTAGTTATTCTTCATTATCTGCCACAAGAGTGGTGTCATCTTCATATCTGAGGTTATTGACATTTCTCCCAGCAATCTTGATTCCAGCTTGTGCTTCCTCTAGCCCAGGGTTTCTCATGATGTATGCTGCATATAATTTAAATAAGCAGGTTAACAATATACAGCCTTGACGTACTCCTTTTCCTATTTGGAAACAGTCTATTGTTCCATGTCCAATTCTAAATGTTGCTTCCTGACCTGAACACAGATTTCTCAAGAAGCAGGTGAGGTGGTCTGGTATTCCCATCTCTTTCAGAATTTTCCACAGTTTATTGTGATCCACACAGTCAAAGGCTTTGATGTAGTCAATAAAGCAGAAATAGATGTGTTTCTGGAACTCTCTTGCTTTTTCCATGATCCAACAGATGTTGGCAATTTGATCTCTGGTTCCTCCGCCTTTTCTAAA
Organism: Neotragus pygmaeus; assembly: GCA_006410875.1. Lineage (NCBI taxonomy): Eukaryota > Metazoa > Chordata > Mammalia > Artiodactyla > Bovidae > Neotragus > Neotragus pygmaeus. The sequence continues at coordinate 38,563 of SJYV01036593.1, forward strand.
ACCAGCTTAAATATCTGGAAGTTGATTGTTCATGTATTGCTGAAGTCTTGCTAGGGAATTTTCAGCATTACTTTACTACCGTGTGAGATGAGTGCAATTGTGCAATACTTTGAGCATTTTTTGTCATTACCTTTATTTGGATTGGAACTTTCCTTTCCAGTCCTGTGGGCACTGTTGAGTTTTCCAAATTTCCTGGCTTACTGAGTGCAGAATTTTCACAGCATCATCTTTTGGGATTTGAAACAGCTCAACAGGAATTCCATCACCTCCACTAGCTTTGTTCCTAGTGATGCTTCCTAAGGCCCACTTGACTTCACATTCCAGGATGTCTGGCTCTAGGTGAGTGTGAATGATCATACCATCATGACTACCTGGTTCATGAAGATAGTTTTTATACAGTTCTTCTGTGTATTCTTGCCACCTCTCCTTAATATCTTCTGCTTCTGTTAAGTCTGTACCATATTTGTCCTTTATTAAGCCCATCTTTGCATGAAATATTCTCTTGGTATCTCTAATTTTCTTGAAGAGAACTTTAGTCTTTCCCATTCTGTTGTTTTCCTCTATTTCTTTGCATTGATCACTGAGGAAGGCTTTCTTATCTCTCCTTGCTATTCTTTGGAATTCTGAATTCAAATGGTTATATCTTTCTTTTTTTCCTTTGCTTTTCACTTCTTTTCTTTTCACAGCTATCTGTAAGGCCTCCTCAGACAGCCATTTTGCTTTTTTTGCCTTTCTTTTTCCTGGAGATGGTCTTGATTCCTTTCTCCTGTACAATGTCATGAACCTCTGTCCATAGTTCAACAGGCATTTTGTCTATCAGATCTACTCCCCTAAATCTATTTCTCACTTCCACTGTATTGTCATAAGGGGTTTGATTTAGTTCATACCTGAATGGCCTAGTGGTTTTCCCCACTTTCTTCAATTTAAGTCTAAATTTGGAAATAAGGAGTTCATGATCTGAGCCACAATCAGCTCCCACTCATTTTTGCTGACTGTATAAAGCTTCTTTTTCTTTGCTGTAAAGAATATAATTAATCTGATTTCAGTGTTGACCATCTAGTGATGTTCATGTGTAGAGTCTTCTCTTGTGTTGTTGGAACAGGGTGTTTGCTATGACCAATGCATTCTCTTGGCAGAAATCTATTAGCCTTTACCCTGCTTCATTCTGTACTCCAAGGCCAAATTTACCTGTTAACTGTTACCACCTGACTTCCTAGTTTTTATTCCAGTTCCCTATAATGAAAAGGACATCTATTCAGGGTGTTAGTTCTAAAAGGTCTTGTAGGTCATCATAGAATCATTCAACTTCAGCTTCTTCAGCATTACTAGTCAAGGCATAGACTTGGATTACCATGATATCGAATGGTTTGCCGTAGAAACAAACAGAGATCATCCAGTCATTTTGGAGATTGCATCCAAATACTGCATTTTGGACTTTTCTGTTGACTATGATAGCTACTCCATTTATTCTAAGGGATTCCTGCCCACAGTAGTAGATATAATGGTCATCTGAGTTAAATAAGTATGTATGCAGGATCAGTACTTACTTACTGTAAGGTCCCTATTTATGTAAGCATTAAATTTTAAAATTATTCATCATCTGATGACAAGTATAATGATTTACCAGTAAAGATTTTGAATGGTTCATGGTATTTACATTTTTAATAATTTTCTCATCAGCTCATGTGTAAATTATTTATAGTGACGTACCATAGGTCCCCTGGTGGCTCAGATGGTAAAGTGTCTGTCTATCAATGTGGGAGACCTGGGTTTGATTCCTGGGTTGGGAAGATTCCCTGGAGAAGGAAATGGCAACCCACACCAGAACTCTTGCCTAGAAAATCCTATGGATGGAGGAGCCTTGTGCAGGCTACTATCCATGGGATCACAAAGAGTCAGACATGACTGAGAGATTCTAAAAATAATAATACCATATCTTCCCATTCAGGTCCAGGAACCATTTCTTCATGTTCTTTCTCTGTTGCCAAATATGTATTTCTTGGTTGATATCTTACCTGTCCCTGTGAGGAATAACTAGCAAGTCCGCTGCTACAATGGCTCTTTTTAAATTTACTTCAGTTGAGTTTTGTTATTTCTTCATCTTGTCTCAATCAAAACAGCAAAATGGCAGCAAGGTTAAATTTAAAGTGTTCTAAAGGAGACATCTGGGAATGGCAGGTCCTTGCTGTCGGGTATATTCCTGATTGTGAATCTTTAAAACACTTGTCAAAGATATATCCATTTGAATGCAGAGTTCTAAAGAATAGCAAGAAGAGATAAGAAAGCCTTTCTCAGTGACCAATGCAAAGAAATAGAGGAAAACAATAGAATGGGAAAGACTAGAGATCTCTTCAAGAAAATTAGAGATACCAAGAGAACACTTCATCTAAAGATGGCCTCGATAAAGGACAGAAATGGTAGGGACCTAATAGAAGCTGAGATATTATTAAGAAGAAGTGGAAAGAATACACAAAAGAACTGTACAAAAAAGATCTTCACGACCAAGATAATCACGATGGTGTAACCACTCAGCTAGAGCTAGACATCCTGGAATGTGAAGTCAAGTGGGCCTTAAGAAGCATCACTAGGAACAAAGCTAGTGGAGGTGATGGAATACCAGTTGAGCTATTTCAAATGCTGAAAGATGACTCTGTGAAAGTGCTGCATTCAGTATGCCAGCAAATTTAGAAAACTTAGCAGTGGCCACAGGACTGGAAAAAGTCAGTTTTCATTCCAATCGCAAAGAAAGGCAATGCCAAAGTATTGAAGTTTCAGTTTGAGCATTCGCTCAAACTACCTCACAATTGCACACATCTGACATGCTAGCAAAGGAATGATCAAAATTCTTCAAGCCAGNTTTTTGCTTTGGCTCCATCCCTTCATTTTTTCTGGAGTTATTTCTCCACTGATCCCCAGTAGCATATTGGGCATCTACCAACCCATGTATATCCCCTTTCAGTATCCTATCATTTTGCCTTTTCATACTGTTCATGGGGTTCTTGAGGCAAGAATATTGAAGTGGTTTGCCATTCTCTACTCCAGTGGACCACATTCTGTCAGACCTCTCCACCATGACCCACCCTCCTTGGGTGGCCCCACATGACATGGCTTAGTTTCACTGAGTTAGACAAGGCTGTGGTCTATGTGATTAGATTGACTAGCTTTCTGTGATTATGATTTCAATGTGTCTGCCCTCTGATGCCCTCTCGCAACACCTAGTGTCTTACTTGGGTTTCTCTTACCTTAGACATGGGGGATCTCTTCACAACTGCTCCAGCAAAGCACAGCCGCTGCTCCTTACCTTGGATGAGGGGTATCTCCTCACAGCCACCGCTCCTGACCTTGAACGTGGAGTAGCTCCTCTTGGCCCTCAGATCAAAATTCCAATTGGTGGCTTGGCAGAAATTGGTGTTTTGATCTTAAAATTCAAATAAACATGTTAAAGACTCATTTTGTATAGCCAAGAATCCATTGAGGAAAGAAGAACAAAATTGGAAGATCAGGAAGCTCTTATTTCAAAATCCACTATAAAGAAATATCAATTTAAAACTGTATGACACTGACATGACCAACATATAGGCCAATGGAATAGAAACAAACCCATGTATCTATGGTTAATTGATTTCTAAGAATACAAGTATAAATAAGTATATAAAATAGTGAAATAGAGCCTCTCTGGTGACTCAGATGGTAAAGAGCCTGCCTGCAATGCAGGAGACCTGGATTCAATCCCTGCATCAGGAAGATCCCCTGGAGAAGGATATGGCTACCCACTCCAGTGTTCTTGCCTGGAGAATTCCATGAACAAAGGAGGCTGGCAGGCTACAGTCCATGGTATCCCAGAGTCAGACATGACTGAGGAACTACACTTTCACTTTCAATGGGGAAATAATATATTTTTAATAAACAGTATTGATACAACTAGATATTCTTATACAAATAAATGAATTTGGACCAAATTCACACCATGTGCAAAAATTAACTCATCATATTGTACCCGTAAATATAACAGCTAAATGATAAAATTCTTAGAAGACTATATAGGAGAAAACTTTGACTTTAGATTATATGGGAATTGTTTAGGTATAACAACCAAACTAGAATATAAGCAGTAAAAGAAAAACATAGATATATTGGATTTCAAAAAATTAAAAATGCTTTTGTTACAAAGGATACCTCAAAAAAGTTGAAAATGCAACTTATATAATAGAAAAATGTTGATATCCAAAATACAAAAAAAAGCATTTACAATGCAGTATAAAAAGACAACCTGATTAAAAATAGGAGATGGAAATCAAACCACTATGACATATTACCTTGCCACCTAGTTAGAGAGTTGCAATCAAAAATAATATCAAAAACAGATAATAGCAAGTGTTGGTGAGAATGTTGGAAATTAAAATTCTTATTCATTGCTGGTTGGAATATAAAATGGCTTAACTACTTTGGAAAAAGTTTGACAGTTTCTACAAAAATTAAATATACAGTTACCATGTGATCCAGGAATTTTACTCCTTGTTATATACACAAGAAGAAGGAAAACATACCAACACAAACACTTGTACATGAGTTTACCTAGCAGCAGTTTTCATAATAGCCCAAATGTAGAACCCGAATGTTCATCACCTCGTGAGTGGATTAAAAAAACAGTGCTGTAACCATACAACTGAATATCATTTAACCGTGAAAAATAATGAAGTGCTGATACATTTTACAACATGGATGGACCTTGAAAACATTATTCTATGTGAAAGAAACCAATCACAAAAGATCACGTATTGTATGATTTCATTTATATGAAGCATCCAGAAAAGACAGATCTACAAAGATAAAAAGGAAGTTAGTAGCTGATTTGGGGAGGGGCAACAACCTTCTCTTACTTCCTTTTCTTTCTCCTTCAATTGTTACTTTCTTTTCATTTTTTATTAGCTTTATTAAGATATAACTCATGTCAGAAAATTCACCTGTTTAAAGTGTGCAATTAAATATTTTGTTTGTGTAGCCACAAAACTTGGCAATCATCACAGCTATTTAAATTTTAATCCAACTTTTCACCTCCCAAAGTAACTCTGATAATCATTAGCAGTTACTCTTCATTCAGTTCAGTTCAGTTCAGTCACTCAGTCGTGTCCAACTCTTCGCGAGCCCATGAATCACAGCACGCCAGGCCTCCCTGTCCATCACCATCTCCCGGAGTTCACTCAGACTCACCCTTATGGCAAAAAGTGAAGAAGAACTAAAGAGCCTCTTGATGAAAGTGAAAGAGGAAAGCGAAAAAGTTGGCTTAAAGCTCAACATTCAGAAAACAAAGATCATGGCATCCGGTCCCATCACTTCATGGGAAATAGATAGGGAAACAGTGTCAGACTTTATATTTTTGGGCTCCAAAATCACTGCAGGTGGTGACTGCAGCCATGAAATTAAAAGACGCTTACTCCTTGGAAAAAAANGCGAAGAGTTGGACACGACTGAGTGACTGAACTGAATTGAACTGAATGAAGAGTAACTACTGATGATTATCAGAGTTACTTTGGGAGGTGAAAAGTTGGTTTAAAATTTAAATAGCTGTGATGATTGCCAAGTTTTGTGGCTATACAAACAAAATATTTAATTGCACACTTTAAACAGGTGAATTTTCTGACATGAGTTATATCTAAATAAAGCTAATTAAAAATGAAAAGAAAGTAACAATGAAAGGAGGAAGAAAAGGAAGTAAGGGAGGAAGAAAAGAAAGTAAGTGAAGAAGGTTGTTTTTCAAGCATGTACCAGGGACTAGATAGTATGCTGGACTTTTCACATGCATTGATTTTTGTAATGCTTATGACATACAAGATAGGTTTTGCTCTCTTTCAGTTTGTATAAAAATGAATTGAATCTTAGAAAACTTAAATAACTTTCTAAAGTCTATCAGAATATGATTAACTTGTGATTCACATCAAAGTCCATTTGACAACAGAACCCATGATCTTATAATACACCAGGATAAACAGAATGTAAAGAAACTCATTTTTATTCCAATTATTAGAATTTTTCTTGTATTCCACAGGTTAGAACAAATTTGATTCACTGAAAAGTTTTAACAAATTAGATAAAAATTATGGAGATGAGAGGAAATATTGGATCAACTCATTAAGTTAGACATATATATTTAAGCAGCACTTTGATTTGCACAGTGCACAATGATCATTTTTTCTGGGGTATCATGAATGAAAAATAACCAAATAATTTTCTGGGACCGAACTCTCATTGATTCTAAGAATTCTATCAGAAATATCCATTTCAAATTCAGAAACATGCTTATAGTGAAAAGACAATATTGCTTGAACCAAGCAAGACTTTGAAATATTATTCTAATTTCACTTTTGTAGGAAGATTTAAAAAATACAGAATGTCAGTCATTTAAAACTTTCTGTCTCAATAAAGTTAATTCCTAATTTATTCTGTGAAAAAAATGTACTGTTTTTTAAAAAGTTTGTAAGCCTGAAAAAACATATGAATGAAAAATGATATTATCATTAATATGCCAGGTGTTAAATAATTATACACTGAATTCAATTTATGATAACATAAGATAAATTTTGAGTATATCTTCCACTGGCTCTGACTTCAAAATTATTTTCCTCGTTAGTTCACTTTTTATGTTACTATATTCTCTACAATCAATTGAAGACAAAATTAAAAGGAAATACTTAAACCACTTTGTCAGAATAATTTATTACTTAACTCTAATATTTTTCCTTTATTGTAACATACAAATCTTTGAAATACAGGTGGTTTGACTTGACTAGGCAAACGAAGAGTTAATTTAAGGAAACATATGGTTGTTTATAACTGTCTAGTGTGAGAAAATGGGGATCCAGATGCTTGCATAATTCATCCCTATATTTCTCACTGTTTTAAAATGAAAATATCTTTTCACTAGATATATAAGCAAAGATTCAGTATTGTTGGGCTTATATATGCCTAACAGAAATTTATGCATACTTGTTTTCCTATATTTCTCAAACTGGGGGTGTGCACAAACCTGCTATATATATGTATATAGATATGAATTCTTACTGCAACTCTGAAAAACATTTATTGCAGTTACTTTGCCCACTGTAAGCAAGATACATGTGATAGGCATATTTCCAAGACTTTCCCAAAGTCTCTACCCTCTGGTATGCATTCTCCAGTTGATCCTCAAACAACACTGAGTTTGAACTGTGTGGTTCCACCTGTATAGAGATATTTTTTGATAAATATATAGCTGGCCCTCCATATCTGCATCTTCTGCAACTGAGAATTCAACCAACCACAGATCGCAAACTTATTGCACAATACTGGGTTGCTTGAATCCAACGATGTGAAATTTAAGAATAGGGAAGGCTGACTATGGGACTTGAGCGTCTTGTAATTTGACATCCTTGGTGAATCCTGAAACCAGTTCCCCAAGGGCGTCAAGGGATGATTGGAAGCCCCTCCCCTGGAGTGTGGAAGTGAACTGTAAATTTGATAGATGCCAGTCCTATGATGAAAAGTGAAAAGCCAAAGTGTTATTTGCTCCATCGTTCTGACTCTTTGTGACCCCATAGACTAAAGCCCACTCCTCTGTACATGGAATTCTCCAAGCAAGAATACTGTAATAGATAGTCATTTCTTTCTCCAGGGGATATTTCCAACCCAGGGGTTGAACCTGGGTCTCCCTCATTGTAGGCAGATTTTTTACTGTCTGAGGCACTAAGGAAGCCCCATTCCTATGATACGTTACATTATTTGGCAGATGTGAAGGAATTTGGTAGATAGAAGGCTAATTGGCTAACTTTAATCAAAAGGAAATTATCCCTAACAGGCCTGACCTAATCAATTGAGCTCCTTATAAAAACCTAAAGCAGAAGAGGAAGCTACCCTACTATCCTTGAAGAAGAAAGGTGTCGGGAGATACACAGCTCTGAAAAAATTGATTCTGCTTAGAATGATGACTGCTGGGGAAAGGACCTGAACTGCAGATGAGACATGGTAACACCTTGGTTGCAGCCATGTTGATCCTAAGCAGAAGACACCACTAAGCTATTCTCTGATGTCTATTCCATGGTAACCACAAGATAATACATGTAAGCTGTTTCAAGCTGCTAAATCTGTGGATCTTTTACTGCATAGCAATGGAAAATAATTTAGTACATATATCACAAGTCCTTAAATTTGAGACTGCATTCAGTAATGCTCCTATCATGAATTTTAGCCTAAAAAACTAGATTTAATTTCAAAAAACTTTCCATAATATCAAGAATTATTTTCTGTCTTGGTGCTAATATGAAGTTCATTAGGAGAAACCTTTTAAGTGTGACAGCCACAGTTAAATCTCAAGCATACATATTCCCAGCTAAGATTGATTTAAGGCATATCCTTGAATATAAAAGATGGTTTTTTTCTATAAACAGACTAAGAAAGAAGATCATTGTAATACATTGAAAAATAAAAGAGATTTACAGCATAACCAATTGAAGTTTAGCTGTTAATACTAGGAATATTTTCCAAGTTGACTGTATTTGTGAGACTTGGATGAAAAGTGGCTTACAAAATAAAAAGGATGTTTTTTTTTTTTTTCAAGACACATGATTACAGAGGGAAATCTGGAAGGGACACTGTGAAAGGATATACTCTTTCATAAGCATTGTTTAACTTTGCAACAATACTTAAGAAATTCAGAAACTGCCTTCTAAAGGAGGAATAGAAAAAACAAGAATTTTTCTTTCAATTTTTCCTTTTTTTTTCTTTTTAAAAATAGAATAGTGAGCAAGAATTCCTTTCTATCATTTAATAGAAAACTTGACATAGTATCACAGTCACTGAATCAAGTTCAAAACACAGGATGACAAAATAGGAATGTATCTAAAAACATTTAGCATCTTTGTATGAAAAGAATCATAGTCATAGAAATGGCAAGTATTCAGAAGACCAATTACAGAAGAAATAAGAAATATATTATTTGAGATCAGCTTAGAAACATCCATTCCTGGTGGTGGGGCAAGATATGAGCAAGGCAGTTATCACTTTTACGTAACTGGAAAACAAACAGAGTCAGGTTATTGTGAATACTCATTAACTATTGCAAGTTGTATTAAAAAATGTAAGACATACAATGAATAACCAATGAATTTATTATGTTCATAATTGCCGGAGAAATTTGTCTTTAATAATACAAATTTTATGAGTTTACAGTTTATTTCCTAAAGTTTCAGTATTTGTGATTTTGTCTGAACCTTGATGAAGAGTTGGATTTTACCTATGTCCTTGCTTGTAATTACCAACATTTCATTTTGTGTATCCTTCTTCTTCACTAATATATATTCTAGTATCTGACTTTCTGAAATTTATCATGTGTTATACACTTAATTCACTTAAAATTACTGATAAAATATAAATAAATTCATACAGAACACTATAAAATTTAACATTACAGTCTGTTTATTTGTTTGTTAGATTTTCTTAGTGGGATTAATTTCCTTAGTGTAAATTTCTCTGATTTGTAGCATTATTTTGCTAAGGTTTTCAAATCAGCCTTATGACTGATTGTAAGTGTAGAAAGTTACACATTTCCAAAAAAGTCCTTTTTGGCTTCCTTATCATGTTTTGTATTCTTATGTGTTAGTCTTCACTTCTACAAATTTTATGTGCAATTCCCTAAGATCAAACTTACATTGTTGTAATACTTACATTGCTGTTGTTGTTTAGTCGCTAAATCATAATAGACTTTTTTGCAATCCCGTGGACCATACAGTGCACCGGACTCCTCTGTCCATGGAATTCTCCAGGCAAGAATACTGGAGTGGGTTGCCATTTACTTCTCCAAGTGATCTTCTAGACCCAGGGTTCAAACACACATCTCCTGCATTGGCAGGCTGAATTCCTTACCATGAGCCACCAGGGAAGCAACCCTTCAGTAGCAGTTCCTCCTTGAAACTCAGTCAGTTACTGTTGGACTGTTTTACATCAATCTTTCTGAATTGTTCCTCTCAAATAAGTCCAACTTTTGAAACTATTTGTTCTATCTATCTTGATTCTTAAGGATTGGTTCCCATGTAGTATAACCAGGGACACTTGATCTGCAGTTTTAAGAAAATACTTCTTTCCTCCCACCAAGAAACTGATTCCCTTTGATGCTAGTCTATAAGCCAGTTCTCTGACATCTTAATCATATTATTATTAGGTGTCATTGCATTCTGCTTTCTCTTTCTGTTCTAGTAACAATAATAATATCTTTCTTTCCCTAATAGTTTAAGATTGGTTAGAAACCAGAGATTTTACTCATTTATTTCATTTTAATAACACTTTATCTTAAAAAAATCATTTTTTGCCTCATGTTTTAAACCCTACATTTCTTCAGTTTGTTTTAATTCTTCTAGTACTCCTGTGCTTGTAAGTATATATGTTTTTGAAGCATTTTTAAAATAAAGCATACAGACCAATGTTCTGGCAAAAGTCCTTAAAGTTTGTCTTCTTCAACTTAAATTGTGCTCATTTTATTCACTTATTTTCCTACATCTACTTCCCAGGTGGCTCTACTGGTAAAAATCCCACCTGACAAGCCAATTCAGGAGACATAAGAGACAAGATTCAAGTTCCATCCCTGGATCAGAAAGATCCCCTGGAGAATTGAATGGCAACCCAGTATTCTTGCCTGGAGAATCCCATGAACAGAGGAACAGAGCAGGCTATAATCTATAGTTTCACATAGAATCAGACATGACTGAAGCTACTCAGCATGTACCACCTATTTTTATGGTTTATTCCTTTAAAAACAATGGCCCTGTTTCTCTTTGTTTGTTTTTGATAAAATATATTGCACCTCTTTGTGTAAGGCCACAGCTTGAGCTTCTGATCCCTGAAATGTAATCAGGACTCATGTGATTAAGGAAGTTAGGTTCTGACATTGTTCAGTGCAAGTATTGAGAGCTGGGAATCTGCATATGGTACAGCCCATCTAGGGCTTTCCAGGTGGCACTAGTGTTAAAGAACCTGCCTGCCAATGCAGGTAGATGTAAGAGATGTGGGCTTGATCCCTAAGTCAGGAAAATCCCCTGGAGGANACATGGTGTGTGTGCTAAGTCGTTGCAGTCATGTCCGACGTTTGCAATCCTATGGACTGTAGCCCACCAGGCTTCACTGTCCATGGGAATTCTCTAGACAAGAATACTGGAGCAGGTTGCCATGTCCCCCTCCAGGGGAATCTTCCCCACCCAGAGATTGAACCCACAACTCTTACATCTCCTGCATTGGCAGGCAGGTTCTTTATCACTAGCAGGACCTTAAGCAGCCTCCAAGGACATGGTGAGATCAGATTAATTAGCTGTTGTACTAATTCGCACACTGAGAGGAGGCCTGGCTAGCTCTCCCGGAAGGTAAGTGCTTCTCTCAAGACTCTTTTCTCTACAGGGCACTTTCCTTTCAGTTTCTAGCAACCACTGCTTCGGTGTTGCATGAAAGTCTTTGTTTCCTTTACACCCAACCACACTTTCCTGAACAGTTCCTTTGAAACATGGTAGTAATAATCCAAATTTTAATATGCCATCTATTTCATATAGATGCCCAGAAATGTACATCATACAGTGGGAAGGTCTGTCTAAAAGTGAGTAAACTACTTTTAGGAAAACCAGAGTGTTTTCTGGTTTTAAGAAATGAAGAAATTTAGTGACATGTTGATAGGGAACATCTTTAGTTATTTCGTTGCAATAAATTGCATTTTTATAAAGGTAGCTTTTAGTATGCTCACACAGTCTTACTGGTCCCTTAGTTATTGAAGCTTTCCTCAAGGATAAGCATTTAAAGAACTCCAGGAGGGCATACTTCCTCATCCATCTCCATACCTGCCAAGGAAAGGCCTTTTCCTGAGAGCATTATGATTATGTACGAGATATTGTCTGATCAATATATTTCCACTTAAGGATGCCAGATACTTCAAGTGATGATCTTCCAGACTCTACAATATTAGAATCAATTTCAGAGAACTTAAGCCATTTAAATAAAGAAAATCATTTACAAAACAACTTAAAGTGCAAGGTTAGAAAAAAAAAATAGAACAAAAAATGTTGAATTAGTTAACTAGAATATGACAGTCATACTGCTCTTCTGAAAAGTAAATCTAAATGAATTTCTAAACCCTGATACTCACCTAGCACTCACAGACTATGCCATTTAAAAAGTCTGTAGCTTCTCAAAGACTAATACCAAACCATGCATCAGGAAAACATTGAAAAAATAATGTCTTAAAAGTGAAATAACCAAATTCAGCATTTGTTTATATTTACTGGCAGTTTTCCTCTTTTTTTTTTTTTTTTCTTTTTTTTAATAGCCAAATAAATTCTTTTGAGGGAGCATTTGTAGAAGCCATGCATTTTGAAATAATATACCCTTTATACAAAGATCTTCATAATGGGTACATGCGTGCAATCTGTTTTNTTTTTTTTTTTTTTTGCTTTTTTTTAATAGCCAAATAAATTCTTTTGAGGGAGCATTTGTAGAAGCCATGCATTTTGAAATAATATACCCTTTATACAAAGATCTTCATAATGGGTACATGCGTGCAATCTGTTTTTTTTCTTGCTCTCCATAATTGGTTCTGTCCTCCTTAAGAAAACTTCTGATAATAACCATTGGAGGCAGTCATATTACTCCCTCAAATCTCAATATTTCTAGATTGTTAAAAATAAATCTGATTAAGTTATGAACCATAGCATAATATTGCTCTGGGTACTAAGAAAATAAAAGAGGAATGCTGATATGTTTTTGTCCCTCTAGGAAACTGGTTTTAACCAGAAGCCCTTGATAACAAGGCTCTAGGAAAAACTCTCCTAGGAAAATAAACTTACAAGCTTAGGTTTGAAGACACAGTCTTTGGCCTCATGTTTTTTTCCTTGTTGGGCAAGAAATCATCAAAAGACCTGAAGAAGGCTTTTTGTGAAATTCGGTTTAAAAATAACAGTGATATATTTTTCTCTATTCTTCTAAAATTTAATTAAATAAATGCATGTATCTAATTATAAAATTAACTAGAACAAACAAAAATAGGAAAAGATTATGTACATATGAGTCAACAGTTTGAAAAGGATTATTAATGAAATAAATTTTAGACCATCTGGTTTTCCAGTCTTGATTAAATTACAATGTAATCCATATGAATGGATCAGCTGCAGAACACACAAAACTGTTCAATACAAATGAGTCATGTGTAATAATTGTCTACATATTTAAAATGAGAATTTTATGTACTGAACCACTAGAAAAGAAACTGATAATCAGATATCTGCTTCCTCAGTTCTTCAGTGCATATTATCATTAGAAAAATCCTATCACTTTACATTTGTAAAAATTTGTTTGCTTTTATTTTTTTCCTAGTCAAATACTTTTGATACATTTTTAAAAATTTATTTGCTTTTTAATTGAAGGATAATTGCTTTACAGAATTGTATTGTTTTCTGTCCAACCTCAACATAAATCAGCCATAGGTATACATATATCCCCTCCCTTTTGAACTTCCTTCCCTTCTTCCTCCCCATCCCTGTTTGAGTACCCTGAGACATTTTTAATTTCTTCTCCTTATTCAGTGAGAGACAAAGATAAAAGAATGAGTTAGAGGCCTTGCTCTCAAATAACTTGTAAAATTACTGGAGAAGAATATAGATAAACATGAAAGAATTAGTGAACACTGCAAAACAATTCCAAACACATACTAGGAATTTGGTAATGATTAATGTCCTATATAATTTACACTTAAATGACCATTCATCCACAACATTTAAAATGTATGTAGAGTTGTTGTTTTCTGTGAATCCTTAAAGCTACACCAGTTTGGCTCTAGACAAAAATCTATTTATTTTTATTCTTATTGTGATAATCTAGAAAGTATGTGGCAAATTATAGGTGTTCAATCAATATTTAACAAATGAAAAAAAAAAAAAAAAACAGTGTGAATCCTTCTGAAGAAGACATTCTCCCATCCATCAAAGCTCTCTGAGTTCTGAAGGCATCTGGAGTTATCTTTCCTAGTTGCCTTGGTTGCTTACTGCTTAAGCTGGAGTATTGTTAGCACTCTAAGCATTAATAGTAATAATATTTGTTTTATAGTCCCTAGCAATCTCCCTTGTCAGAAGCCTCCAATATCTCACTGAAAGAATAGGCACTGAGAGAGTTGCCCAGAGAAACAATACCAGAAAGGATGCTCCTGCCCAACATTTTGTTTCTGTCTGTCCTCCAGGAAATGAGTTTCCGCTTTATCTTTCCTGAAGCACCTCTCCATCTACTCTGCATGTTTTTTGGCTCAAACCTGTATCTAGGCTTCTTTGGCTATTTGAATCCTGTTCAACTTTGGAATCCTTTCTCTTATCTCTTCTTTGGTGCCGTGCATTGAACTATTTCTATTTCTCCTTTTTCTTTATTTAATCTTAATAATTGGCTGTACTTTTAACTGACTTCACATGCAATGTTTTCAGTCTAGGCTCCATCCTCAAAATATGTCCGTGGATTCTAAACTAAGTCCTTAGGTAGTTTGAACTTGCCTCAACCAAGTCCTTACCCAGACTAAAACTCCCCATAATCATAACAAACAGATAAGTACAAGTAGAAATAAACAAAATGTCTCTAACTTAAGTGAAGAAATCTAAGTGTTCTTCATGGAGCAGATCATTCCTTCAGTTCAGTTCTGTTCCATTCAATTCCGTTGCTCAGTCCTGTCTGACTCTTTGTGACCTCTCGGACTGCAGCACACCTGGCCTCCCTATCCATTTCCAACTCCCAGAGCTTGCTCAAACTCATGTCCATCGAGTCAGTGATGCCATCTAACCATCTCATCCTCTGTCATCCCCTTCTCTTCCTGCCTTCAATCTGTCCCAGCATCAGGGTCTTTTCCAATGAGTCAGTTCTTCACATCAGGTAGTTGAAGTTATGGAGATTCAGCTTCATCATCAGTCCCTCCAATGAATATTCAGGACTGATTTCCTTTAAGATTAACTGGTTTGATCTCCATGCCGTCCAAGGAACTCTTCTCCAACACCACAGTTCAAAGGTATCACTTCTTTGTCACTCACTTTTCTTTAAGAATTCAGATTTAAGGTGTTCTCTGTGCTTAATTGTGGAGAGGGCAATGGCAACCCACTCCAGTACTCTTGCCTGGAAAATCCCATGGGCCAAGGAGCCTGGTGGGCTGCCAACTATGGGGTAGCACAGAGTCAGACATGACTGAAGCGAATTAGCAGATGCAACAGCAGCAGCAGCACATAATAAACAATTTCCTAAGATCATACTGGGAACAGAAAAATTCAAACTTTCTCATTTTTTTTCTTCTCTTGCTATCACTGTCATCTACTCAGTAGCAAAGTGATATCCTGTAAATAACTTATGACATAAAACTATAGGTATACATATGTTCCTTTTAATGATCTACAGTATAAAGGTTTTCCAAATTTTTTCTTACTTTTTAAAGTTTTGGAAATTTTATATGTCACTTACTTTCAATAAACATTTCTTTCCTCAGATATGAAATGGTTTGTAGATGTGCAAGCATTAGCATCAAAACCTCTATCATGAATGTCAGTGGCTTATAAGTGAATCTGAGAGAGAGCAGAGGGACATACTTCTGAGAAATGCTAGGCTAGTGATAGCATGGAATAGAATACTATGCAAAGAAATGTGAGCAGTGATGACTATAATAAACACTGAATCAGAAGTCAGATAAAAATGTATTTTCAGTTCAGTTCAGTTGCTCAGTCGTGTCTGACTCTTTGCAACCCCATGAATAGCAGCACGCCAGGCCTCCCTGTCCATCACCAACTCCCAGAGTTCACGCAAATTCACGTCCATCAAGTCAGTGATGCCATCCAGCCATCTCATCCTTTGTTGTCCCCTTTCCTTCCTGCCCCCAATCCCTCCCAGCATCAGAGCCTTTTCCAATGAGTCAACTCTTCACATGAGCTGGCCGAAGTACTGGAGTTTCAGCTTTAGCATCATTCCTTCCAAAGAACACCCAGAGCTTATCTCCTTTAGAATGGACTGGCTAGATCTCCTTGCAGTTCAAGGAACTCTCAAGAGTCTTCTCCAACACCACAGTTCAAAAGCATCAATTCTTCGGCACTCAGCTTTCTTCACAGTCTAACTCTCACATCCATACTTGATCACCGGAAAAACTATAGCCTTGACTAGACGTAACTTTGTTGGCAAAGTAATGTCTCTGCTTTTCAATATGCTGTCTAGGTTGGTCATAACTTTCTTTCCAATTTAGGTAAGGCTTAATCAATTATGCATTTATTTCCTTTTACATATGTATTCAATAATGATTTCTGAATAAGTTACAAATATAAATNTCTCCAACACCACAGTTCAAAGGTATCACTTCTTTGTCACTCACTTTTCTTTAAGAATTCAGATTTAAGGTGTTCTCTGTGCTTAATTGTGGAGAGGGCAATGGCAACCCACTCCAGTACTCTTGCCTGGAAAATCCCATGGGCCAAGGAGCCTGGTGGGCTGCCAACTATGGGGTAGCACAGAGTCAGACATGACTGAAGCGAATTAGCAGATGCAACAGCAGCAGCAGCACATAATAAACAATTTCCTAAGATCATACTGGGAACAGAAAAATTCAAACTTTCTCATTTTTTTTCTTCTCTTGCTATCACTGTCATCTACTCAGTAGCAAAGTGATATCCTGTAAATAACTTATGACATAAAACTATAGGTATACATATGTTCCTTTTAATGATCTACAGTATAAAGGTTTTCCAAATTTTTTCTTACTTTTTAAAGTTTTGGAAATTTTATATGTCACTTACTTTCAATAAACATTTCTTTCCTCAGATATGAAATGGTTTGTAGATGTGCAAGCATTAGCATCAAAACCTCTATCATGAATGTCAGTGGCTTATAAGTGAATCTGAGAGAGAGCAGAGGGACATACTTCTGAGAAATGCTAGGCTAGTGATAGCATGGAATAGAATACTATGCAAAGAAATGTGAGCAGTGATGACTATAATAAACACTGAATCAGAAGTCAGATAAAAATGTATTTTCAGTTCAGTTCAGTTGCTCAGTCGTGTCTGACTCTTTGCAACCCCATGAATAGCAGCACGCCAGGCCTCCCTGTCCATCACCAACTCCCAGAGTTCACGCAAATTCACGTCCATCAAGTCAGTGATGCCATCCAGCCATCTCATCCTTTGTTGTCCCCTTTCCTTCCTGCCCCCAATCCCTCCCAGCATCAGAGCCTTTTCCAATGAGTCAACTCTTCACATGAGCTGGCCGAAGTACTGGAGTTTCAGCTTTAGCATCATTCCTTCCAAAGAACACCCAGAGCTTATCTCCTTTAGAATGGACTGGCTAGATCTCCTTGCAGTTCAAGGAACTCTCAAGAGTCTTCTCCAACACCACAGTTCAAAAGCATCAATTCTTCGGCACTCAGCTTTCTTCACAGTCTAACTCTCACATCCATACTTGATCACCGGAAAAACTATAGCCTTGACTAGACGTAACTTTGTTGGCAAAGTAATGTCTCTGCTTTTCAATATGCTGTCTAGGTTGGTCATAACTTTCTTTCCAATTTAGGTAAGGCTTAATCAATTATGCATTTATTTCCTTTTACATATGTATTCAATAATGATTTCTGAATAAGTTACAAATATAAATAAATCTAAAGATTTTATAAAAATAAAGTGATAATTAAATAATTACCATTAATTGATTTATAATATAATGAGCTGACCAAAAAGTAAGATATTGGGAAAAAAAAAACAACAAGCAAACATTTTGGCCAACCTAATATAAGTAATGTATAATATGTTATTTATATGAGGTATATAATATAAATATTACAATGAAGTAATTTATAAATATATATACAACTTATAAATACAAATATTTATAAAAATATATGTCTCTCCATGACAGATTTTATTTTTGTAGGCCCCAAATCACTGCAGATGGTTACTGCAGCCATGAAATTAAAAGATGCTTGCTCCTTGTAAGAAAAGCTATTACAAATTTAGATACCATCTTAAAAAGCAGAAACATTACTTTGCCAACAAAGGTCCTTATAGTCAAAGTTGTGGTATTTCCAGTGTCAGATATGGGTGTGAGAGTTGAACCATAAAGAAGTCTGAGTGACAAAGAATCTATGCTTTTGAACTGTGGTGTTGGAAAAGATTCTCGAGAGTCCCTTGGCATGCAAGGAGATCAATCCAGTCAAACTTAAAGGAAGTTAACCCTGAATATTCATTGGAAGTGCTGGTGTTGAAGCTGAAACTCAAATACTCTGGCTACCTGATGCGAAGAGCCAGCTTACTGGAAAAGACTGTAATGCTGGGAAAGACTGAAAGCAGGAGAAGGAGATGGCAGAGGATAAGATGGTTTGATGCCATCACCAACTCAATAGATATGAGTTTGAGCAAGCTCCAGGAGATGGTAAAGGACAGGCAAGCCTGACATGCTGCAGTTCATGGGGTCGGAAAGAGTCTGACATGACTGAACGACTGCACAACGACAGCATGTCTCCATCTCCCTCTTGGAGGATGGCTTCTCATTTTTGCACAATTTATCATCTAAACTGAAGCTTCAGCTGCACATTCCATCACTCTGTAAGGCTTGCAACTTCTGATTGTAAGTTATGCAGTAAGATCATTAGATTTAATGCCATACTTCTTTGTATTATAGGTGGATCCCTTAGTTCAAACAGATGTTTTGCAAGATCACATCTTGGTGCATTACATACCAGCATGGATAGTGGTGCTGCTGACTGAGGCTGAAAGAGAAATATGAATCTACTATCCAAATATATGTCAATCCTATTCATGATTAATTGTTATCTTTTCAAGTTTTGAAGGTGTCCACTTTAATCTCCTTGCACCCCATGGCTTATTGATCTACTTGAGGTATAGTGCCACATGAAGTTCTCAGCTTTTGTGCCTGTTGGTGGAAGTTAGACAGTATACACTTGCTGTAAAGTTACAGGGTCCATCCTCCTTGGAATCTAGACTCTTGTTTCTTCAGTGGGTCTGAGGTCTAACAACTGGCTTAAATCCAGAATTTGGGTTAGGGATTGTGACTTTTTACTGGGGGAATTTTGTCATTTTCCTGATTATCCAATCCTTATTTATTTTGATTTTATGAATTGTATAATACCCTTATTTTCTGCTCATTTTTCTTGCCCCTATTGGTGATTATTTTCTTTATCATTCTAATTATCTGAAGATCAAGCTCTTCTGGCTGGCAGGGCATCTTTCCTGTCCTTTATGAAAATCATTCTTGCCTTTTTCCAACACTTAGCCTCCCTTATGGGAGAGGGAAATGGTAATCTACTCCAATATTCTTGCCTGGAGAATCCTGTGGACAGTGGAGCCTGGAGGGCAGCCACCTGTGGGGTCACACAGAGTCAGATACAACTGAAGCGACCTAGCAGCAGCAGAAGCCTCCTTTATTTGGCTTCTATTATATCATAGTTCTATCATAACTACTGCTTTTGGAAAACTCAGTTCTTTTATAGTTTTCCCTACCATTAGTTTGACCCACAAGAGGACAATTGTTATTAAGCTTCACAAACATCCCCACAATGTGACTGTCACCAGAATATGTTTTATAAATGCCTTAAAAAATGGAATGCCACCTAAGCTCCTCTGTGAAAAATAATCTGTTGTTGCATTTTTTAGGCTCCCAAAGTGTGGGCACTCTCACATGTCTGTCTCTTTAAGCCTTCTAGCTCCATTTCCCACTGCCTGTCAAGGTAGCCAGTGGTGCAATTACAATGGTGCATTGATTTCTCCAAGATTCCAATAGGCCTCTGGCAGTGTTAGCATCACTTTTCCATGGTCTTAAATCCTGTATACTGGAAGAATACTCCCAAATCAGTAAGCTTTCCTTTCTCCATCCTTATTTCCTACATACCTTACTATGGCTTTTGGGGAATCTGGTATTATATATACTTTTAGAGTTTCTTGCAAACTATGTGGACTTGGTTCTGCAGCTCCTTGGAGTACAGTTCCTTTCCTTTCTCAGCAGTTCCCTAGCTAACTGCATTGTTATGGGCATCCCTATTGGCTCAGATGGTAAATCCACCTCCAGTGGAGGAGACCAGAGGTTGATCCCTGGGTTGGGAAGATACCCTGGAGAAAAGCATGGAAACCCACACCAGTACTTTTGCCTGCAGATTTCCATGGACAGAGGAGCCTGGTGGGCCAGTCTATTGGGTTTGCAAAGAATCAAACATTACTGATGCGATTTAGCAAGCAAGAAATGCGATCATAGTTAACAGTCTAGTGATTGGGAAAGGAAAGGGGGTTAGGTCCAGAAGCCTTTGCATCATCTTCAAGTAAAGGAGTGCAAGCCTCTGAGAGTGGAGGAGGCAGTGGCACACCACTCCAGTACTCTTGCCTGGAAAATCCCATGGATGGAGGAGCCTGATAGGCTACAGTCCATGGGGTCGCTAAGAGTTGGACATGACTTAGCGACTTCACTTTCACTTTAATGCACTAGAAAAGGAAATGGCAACACACTCCAGTGTTCTTGCCTGGAGAATCCCAGGGACAGGGAAGCCTGGTGGGCTGCTGTCTATGGGATTGCACAGAGCACAGAGTTGGCCATGATTGAGGCAACTTAGCAGCAGCAGCAGCCTCTGAGAGAAAAGAGGGAACCACCTTTGCATATTTACTAGGTTTGTGGAGATATGGATTTTCAGTGTTTCTGAGAATACCAAGTCAGATGTCCATATCTCAGGTGAAGTGTCAATGGGCCACTACTCAAATTGACCTTGGCAAAGCAGACTGGCTAGAATAGAAAATTCATCTCTCTCTGGAGCTCTGTTACCCCCATGTTCTTTTTCTGACTTCAGGAGATTAGTTTCTCTTTGCATGCTGCCAAGCAATATTTAGCTAATATTGCTA
Source organism: Neotragus pygmaeus (assembly GCA_006410875.1). NCBI lineage: Eukaryota > Metazoa > Chordata > Mammalia > Artiodactyla > Bovidae > Neotragus > Neotragus pygmaeus. The sequence continues at coordinate 59,457 of SJYV01036593.1, forward strand.
AAGCAGCTATAATTGATGATTAATCATCCCCAGCCTTTCATTTTTTTTCTCCAAAGCATCAGTGACTCTCAACATAGCTGTCCAGTTCCATTATCCTTTTAATTAGAATTTCCTAAACCTTTTTAAAGGCCTAAGATATTGCAATGACCAGTATGTTTTGCTGCTATCCTATATCCATTTTCCACATTTACTGATGTTATAACAATCTTACTCTATAGCATGCCAAGGGTTCCTAGGGCTCCACCTACTACCATGGATGAAGTCCTAATTTCCAGCCAGTCTTGAAAATATCCGTACAGACTGATTCATCAGATAATTCTTGTCACCAAATATATTAGTTCAAGTTCCTTGGAAAACAGACTTTGAGATGCATGCAAGATTATTATGAAAGGGAAAGTGAAAGTCACTCAGTTTTGTCAGACCATGTGACCCCCCAGGGACTATATAGTGCACAGAATTCTCCAGACCAGGATACTGGAGTGAGGTAGCCATTCCCTTCTTCAGAGGATCTTCCCAACCCAGGAATTTAACCCAGGTCTCCCTCATTGCAGGTGGATTCTTTACCAGGGAAGCCACCAGGGAAGCCCCCAAGATTATTATAAGGAGAAGTAATATTGAGGATTGCCACTAGCCTCGAAACACAGTGGATGAGTAAAGAAACAGGATTGGGTAGAGGGAGACATTGACCTATGATACAGTTCATAAAGGCCTTAGCTAATCCCATGGGAAGTTGAGATGTCCTTTTAGATTGACCTACCTTGAAGCAAGGTTGTCACTCTTTCTCACCTGCATTTTGCTTCCAAAAACCATCCTAATTTTGTAGCAGTCTTAAGATGTGGGCTTCCCTGGAAAATGATTAGAAGCTCTTAGCTGAAGAATTTATGCCTTGGAGATATTTGGCTGAGTGGCCATCATCCACTAAGCATGGGGCACATAGGTGATGCGGGGCTCAATCCATTAAACCAGGAATCCCCAAACTGTTGGATCTAATGCCTGATGATCTGAGGTGAAACAGATGTAGTCATAATAGAAATAAAGTGAACAATAATTGTTATGTGCTTGAATCATCCCCAAGCCATCCCCTGGCCCCTGGTTCATGGAAAAAGTATCTTCCACAAAACTGGTCCCTTCTGCCGAAAAAGTGGGGACCACTGCCCTAAACTCCCTGAGACCTTTTGTTTCCTTCTTGGTGCTTGCAGGTTGGTACTGAAATGCTGTCCTTAGTGCTACTCTATTTCTCCCAAGTGACTTTCTATTCTGCNTTATCTTCCACAAAACTGGTCCCTTCTGCCAAAAAAGTGGGGACCACTGCTCTAAACTCCCTGAGACCTTTTGTTTCCTTCTTGGTGCTTGCCAGTTGGTACTGAAATGCTGTCCTTAGTGCTACTCTGTTTCTCCCAAGTGACTTTCTATTCTGCCCGCAGCAATAACCACCCAGCTGCCGTGACTCGAATACTCACCCCCTCTTCTCTTCCGCAGCAGATGTAAAACTATGCAGACCTGTCCCAGTACCAATTCATACTGTGCAACTGCAGTTACATTTTCATAATTATAAGCACAAACATGAAATCACCTCAGGCAATGCTTTGACAGCTCCCTAGAGTATTGCTCAATTCTGAAGAACACTATAAAATAGCATAAAAAAAAATATGCTTGATACCCAGCAGCAGAACACACGAACAGAACTAAGCCAGGCCTCAAGCAAAGTAAATTCCTTCTGCAACTGCTTGACAATGTTATGAAATGATTGTGAAAGTTTCGCATAACTAACAAGCTAAAATTCATACCTATTGAAATTTGCAAGTGTAAAAAATAGTGTTAAATTCATCATATAAAACTACATGTACAAAGAAAAGCCATTTTTTATATTTCTATCTCCCTTTACCCTTGCAAAAACATCAGAAAAGAAGAATATGAGAAGATATTTTAGTCATGAAATACCATTGAGCACCTATTATGTGCTGTGCACTATTCTAGAAACTGGAGGCACAGGAGCAAAAAATAGCATGGTAAGAAAACTCCCGAATCTTGCTGAAGTTGCAGTATTTTCACTTTTTGCCTCTTAGTTGTTCCCTTCTCTCCTCCATCATCTCACCCCTGCACATACTGCTTTGTTATTATTGCATTGTTCAACTTGCAAAAACCTATTTCTGCTCAAGGGTAACCTCGTCTTACTCTTTTACCTTCTGTAGTAATTCCATTTGTTTTCATATTTCTTCATTTTCCTTTGTCTTTTTTACCATCTCTTGTTTATACTGGTTATTGAGCTCTTCAGTGATTGGAAGAATCATGTGATTCTTTGTATCTCAAACATATGATACAGTGAATTTTGACATATTATGTCTTGAATATGCAAAATAATTCATAGATGTTAATGGCCTATAAGGAGGAAAGTATAAACTAATATGCTAATGATTATAGTTGTGTATCAGTTTTTGTGTGATAGTTTTTCAACAGGAAAGAAAATTGACCCATCTATAATAAGGATATAAAATATATTTTGTCTCACTTGCCTCCTTCAATAAATTGGTAATGATTTTATGGAGTACTGACTTGAGGAAAAATCACAGCTGTGCTCAGGCTCAAAGGGAAGAGTTATCATGCCATTATCTAAGCCTACTATGAGCTCCTGAGAAGGCAGATAACTATTTCTAATCTTTCTCTATCTTTCTCTACCTTTCCTTCTTTCTTGATCACTTACTTCTAGCATTTTTCTGTGGAGTGCTATAGTAAAAGAGAAAAAGAAACACAATGTTTTTATGATGGTGTTCCCTCTTTGAACAATTCAAACAGACAAAAGCAAAAAATAGTTGCAGTATAAAGTTTTAAAAGAACTCACATATGTGCATAAAGCCATGCAGTCAGAATTAACCACGTTTTTGTAGAAGGCAGAGACATTTTCATCAATTAACTCAGCTTGGTCTTCTTTTATCTAACATATTTTCCCTTCATTTTGTTTCAGATGTCCTTACACACAGTCAGGCTCTATCACTAAGAACTTTATCCCCCAGTGTTGAACTTATTATCTCAGTCCACAGCCTACTGTACATCCAACAGTCTCACTCTTCTACAGCTGCTGTTAGTTATTTTCTGTTTCAATAGTCTGCTACCATTTTCTGACCATATTTTCCTTCTTATTCCACATGGAACCGTAACTTTATAGATACACTTACTTCATTTAATAAAGAAAGTCATGTATCTTTGCAAATCCTCTCCATTAGAAATATATGAACACTAAAAAAATATGGTCCACTTGGATGAGGGCAGTTTAATCCTATCCTTTCTTTCTCATTTTATGTGTAACATGATAGTAAATAAATATATGGCTGAAGACAGGTATATGGAATTTTTGTGGAATAAAGAAAAGTCATGTGGAGACTTTTAATCAAACGCCACATGCCATTAACATGACTCACACTGATTTTTATTTTAATATTTCATGTCTTCTTTTGAAGAAAAGCTATTATTGAGTTTTTCACACTCAACAATACCCCAGATTTAGCATTGCTTATCTTAATGTTTAACCATCAATACCCTCACTCTGTTTTCAACAAGGTGAAAGATGTAGCACAGATAAGTGACTTGACACAGCTGATAACTTCTATTTTAACTCTAAAGATGATAGTTTAGGAACAGATATGATACTCATTGAGCTTCCCAAGTGGTGCTAATGGTAAAGTATGGGAAAATCAATACAATATTGTAAAGTAATTAGTCTCCAATTAAAATAAATAAATTTATANTGACACAGCTGATAACTTCTATTTTAACTCTAAAGATGATAGTTTAGGAACAGATATGATACTCATTGAGCTTCCCAAGTGGTGCTAATGGTAAAGTATGGGAAAATCAATACAATATTGTAAAGTAATTAGTCTCCAATTAAAATAAATAAATTTATATTAATGTTGATGTATGGCAAAACCAATACAATATTGTAATTAACCGCCAATTAAAATAAATAAATGTATATTTTTAAAAAAGAGAGAATCTAAAAAAAAAATAAGAAAGAAAGAATCTGCCTGCCAGTTCAGGAGACATGGATTTGGTCCCAGGGTTGAGATGATNGAGGAACCTCCCTAGTCACCTAGGGTTGGCTGCAGGAGCACTAATAGAGAATTTATTCCTAAAAGCAAGGAAAAGATTTACTGTGTCAGCACATCTCTCTATGCTAGAAGGTAGTGATTTGTTTATCTGCAGTTCACCATGTTGTTCTCTGACATGCTAAATAAGGATAATCAAAGGTCCAAATCAGTTTCCAGTCTTCTGCCTAGGGGCTGACAGTGATGAAGATAGCAGCAGTGTCAACAGCTACGTGCTTGTTCTAGATCACTCTGTTCTTATCCAGCTAGACACAAGTGATCCTAAGGTTGTCACTATCTCCTAAACTGCTTGCATTTTGGCTCATCCATCAGCCATCTGTCATCTCTTTGAGGTTGGTGAAAGGGCCTGTCCTATGAGACGGACATTTCCCACTTTGCCAGTCCACCAAAGTGAAACAAAACAGAAATGCAATGGATACCTTCTAGCAACATTACAGTCACTTCCCTCTCCTGTTCCCAAAGGACACATGTGATTTTGGACAAAGTACTATCATACTCGGCGGTCTTTTTGGACTATACCCTCTAACACTGAGTCTCAATCAAATTTCATTGGCTATCAACTTCTTAATGGATACTGTATACAAAAAGACTACAATGGTGATGACTTAGGCAAAACCTAAAACTTACCCTTTTCTCAAGCAAAATGATTATCAATAATAGTGTCATGATTGCTGGGCTGATAGCAAGAGACACTGTAGCAGCATAAGAAATATTGGACATAATTTGATTTTCCTCTTCTAAATATGTGAATTGGCTCTAAATAGTTTTCAAAAACATTTACTCTTGTAACAGATACCCACTCCAGTATTCTTGCCTGGAGAATTCCATGGACAGAGGAGCCTGGTGGGCTACAGTCCATGGGGTCGCAAAGATTCAAACATGACGGAGAGACTTGCACTTCACTTCGCATCCCTTGTCTTGGTGCTCTATACATAGGACATTCATCTGATTCTTTGTTGTTGTTGTTGTTTTTATCACATAATGAAAAATTCTGTAATGAGATTCCAACTAAAGGTTAGCTGACTCCTGCTGCTAAAATATCATTGCACGTGCCTTGAAACAATCATACAAAATACTCAGGAGTGTCTGCAGCTTTGCTGAACTCATAAGAAAAAGTTATGTGACTTAAGTTTTGCCTGCTTGCAGGTATAGAATTCATTTGCAAATTTACTTTCATCTGGTAGCAAGATTGTAAGAGAGTTGAGTTAGAGCCCTCCCATCTAACTTCTGAAGTCTATGACTAGCTACCAAAAGAACTTAATATTGTAAATGGCTAAGAGTCAGATACAACTTGGTGACTGAGCCACAAATAAACTGACTTAGTTTAGTTCACAAAAGCTTAGTGCCATGAAGGAAATATGATATCAACAGGCTTTCTAGATTGCCTAGCCGTGTACCTCTCAACAAGGGGGATACCTTATTAAATTAACCATATTCCAGGAATCTGACTTGAACCCTCTAAGCACAAAACATTATCTTTTTCCCTTCTTTTTTCCAGAAATGGAAATTGTAAATGCTTCTATGAGAGCAAAGTCATACTATTCAATTTCAAATATAATGATATTGTAATCTAGACAGAATTATAATCCAGTAATTTTCAGTGAGAAAAATCAGCAATCTCATCTTAGCCTAGGAGACTAAAAATGTTTGAATAATGAGATCAGTACATTATCTACCCAAGGAAAGCTTCACAGTCATGCTTATTATAATCAGAACATGAAAATAGAAATAAAGCCACAGAAGTTAATAGAGTAACCCAGTATAAGCAATAGTAATGCCATAACCCACCTAAGGAACAAAGCTTTCATATTTTCAGGCCAGGTCACTTGTGTTTTGAAAATCCATGAATGAGTATAATGAAATCTCTGGGTGGCTGGATTATCCTTTTGTATAAGACCATGTCACCAACTCCTGACCTAGTATTTCCCTATTGTTCAGTCTCTAAAGTCATGTCCAACTCTTTGTGACCCTATGAATTGCAGCACACCAGGCTTCCCCTTCACCATTTCCCTGAGTTTTCTCAGGCTCAAGTCCATTGAGTCAATGATGTCATCCAACCATTTCATTCTCTGTCACCCCCTTCTTCTCTTGTCTTCAATCTTTCCCAGCATCAGGTTCGTTTCCAATGAGTCAGCTCTTCGCATTAGGTGGCCTAATTATTGGAGTTTTCCTAAATAGGGTCCATATCAATGATTAAATTTCTGATACTTAATTACTATCACTCTAAAGTACAATGATTACTTTAAATTATAATTTCAGGTAATAGTTCCATATAGCCTGGTTGCTGTGCTAGTTTTTTTTTTTTTTTCTTTATAAATGTCTTAAGAAGATACTTAGGCTAAATTATTTTATTTTCACTTGTTGCTTATAACTGAATGAATTAATAAACTTGAAAGGTTCCATTCTTAAACACTAGTTTAGTTTCTATATTTTTCACATTCCTAGGGGACTCCACACTATTCTACACAGCTAGCAACACTGTGTTGTACTGTGTACAAGTAGATGACCAATTTATAGTCTAGTTCAGCCCTTCTCTAAGGCTTAGTTTCTTTGCTCTCATGTTCAAATCTGGTTCTAGCCATTTTCTTTTCTTCTTCTTATGATTTCCCTAGAAACTTTTTGAAGATAAGACAGGAATATACTACTTGCCATGAAAAATTGTATAATTTATAGAATACAAAAAGAAGAAGGAGAACATATTTACTTCAATTATTTCCCTTAAGGGGATGATTCTTCTAGAACAAATGATGGTAGGATTTACCTCTTCCTTACAGTTTTTATCTATGATTCATTTTAAATACGTGAACCATTTTGGTCATTCTATATTTTCACAAATCAGTTACAACAAAGATTTGAGCATATCTGGGGCTACAAAATCAGTGGAGTGTTCTCATCTTGATCCTCTCGGAATGCCACAGACAGCTCAGAGTTTACCACTGTCTTGCTTTCAGTCCTCATGCTGCCAAGAATATTTTTAATGTTTTATTAAAGTATAGGATTCTTATGACTGACAAACCTGCATTAGGATAGAGTGCGAGAGCAAAATTTCCTGACGGGTCTCCTACGGAGTGTGTCACAAATGATGGCAGACACAGAAATGTTCACAACAATATGGCAGCTGCCAGAGGGAAGCAAATAATAAGCTCTAAAAACGCCAATTTTATCTAAAAAAGAAATCTATAATTCTCACAAGCCTGTCTCACCACAGAATTCGTAACGATATGCTGAGGAGTATGGATTCCTACGCCCTTGAAACCGACTCTGAAAAAGTCTGCTTTAGAAACAAAGATCATTTAAAACCTTCTTTTGTTTTGGCGTCTAAGCTCTAATCAGACCGAAAGCAGCACATTTTGAAGAGGTGGTTTGCTTTTGAACCAATTACTAATATCAATCCTGTAGGGAACTGACCTTTGCAAAGAAATTTTCAAACAACTCATAAAGGTGTCTCATGGTAATCCCTTTCCAGACAGAATCTTAGTAAAGTACAGGATGTTTAGAATTTTCATGTCTCACATAAAAAAATTCATAATGCTATGGATGACTCTGTCAACTGGGGCTCATTAATTCTGATCACAACTATATTTTAAAATCTTTAAAGCCCAAAGTGACTATAAAAAATGTAAGTAGTTTCATAGACAAATCTCCTGTGTTGCAAAGTATTAAGTATTTTGTCCAAATGTTTCAAATTGCATAGTTTTTTTTATGTGCCTATCATTTTGATAAATGTTTCATTTATTTTTTTCTTGAAGGAGACTATACAAAACCACCTTTTAGAAATAATTATATGTATTTCCTTTAGACAGTGTTCTAAGTGTTAATTCGATTTGCTAATGAATCTGTAATAGTCCAAGATAACAGACACTACAGAAAAATATTCCTTTTATACTTGGGTATTATTATAATTTCTGCTCTTCCTATTCAATAAGATATATTGTTTGGCCTGGTTTCATTGTTGGATAATAGTATAATACAATTGTGCTTAAGAATATAGTCTTCCTGGAGTTCAGGGTTCTGCTTTGAACCCTATTTCATCACTTACTTTTTGTGCAGCTTTGAGAAAGTTACTCATATATTCAGATTCACAGCTTTTTCAGCTATAAATGGAAGGTAATAATGATGTGTTGCCTCATGTGCATTTGTAAGATGAAGGGTTCTTACATTGGATTCCAATAACTTTTGTTTCATATTTCCACTCCTGGAAATATGTCTTCTCATCATTTAAACTGCTTTATTTCCATAAGTATTTCTAATTATCAATTACAAATCGCTGGAGAAGGAAATGGCAACTCACTCCAGTGTTCTTGCCTGGAGAGTCCCAGGGACAGGGGATCCTGGTGGGCTGTCCTCTGTCCTCAGTCATCCCCTTCTCCTCATGCCTTCAATCTTTCCCAACATCAGGGTCTTTTCAAATGAGTCAGTTCTTCGCATCAGGTGGCCAAGGTGTTGGAGTTTCAGCTTCTGCATCAGTCTTTCCAATGAATGTTCAGGACAGATTTCCTTTAGGATTGATTGATTTGATTTCCTTGCAGTCCAAGGGACTCTCTATGGTCTTCTCCAATATCACAGTTTAAGAGCATCAATTCTTTGGCACTCAGCTTTCTTTATAGTCCAAGAATCACATCCATACATGACTACAGGAAAATCCATAGCTGTGACTAGACGGACCTTTGTCAGTAAAGTAATGTCTCTGCTTTTTAATATGTTGTATCGGTTGGTCATAGCTTTTCTTCCAAGGACCTGCTGCTGCTAAGTCACTTTAGTCATGACCAACTCTGTGCAAGCCCATAGACGGCAGCCTACTAGGATCCCCCATCCCTGGGATTCTCCAGGCAAGAACACTGGAGTGGGTTGCCATTTCCTTCTCCAATACATGAAAGTAAAAAGTGAAAGTGAAGTCACTCAATCATGTCTGACTCTTAGTGACCCCATGGACTACAGCCAAACAGGCTCCTCCATCCATGGGATTTTCCAGGGAACAAGTGTCTTTTAATTTCATGGATGCAGTCACCATCTGCAGTGATTTTGGAGCCCCCAAATTTAAAGTATCTCACTGTTTCCATTGTTTCCCCATCTATTTCCCATGAAGTGATGGGAGTGGGTGTTATGATCTTCGTTTTCTGAATGTTGAGCTTTAAGCCAACTTTTTTACTCTTGTCTTTTACTTTCATCAAGAGGCTTTTTAGTTCCTCTTCACTTTCTGNTAATAGAGTAACCCAGTATAAGCAATAGTAATGCCATAACCCACCTAAGGAACAAAGCTTTCATATTTTCAGGCCAGGTCACTTGTGTTTTGAAAATTCATGAATGAGTATAATGAAATCTCTGGGTGGCTGGATTATCCTTTTGTATAAGACCATGTCACCAACTCCTGACCTAGTATTTCCCTATTGTTCAGTCTCTAAAGTCATGTCCAACTCTTTGTGACCCTATGAATTGCAGCACACCAGGCTTCCCCTTCACCATTTCCCTGAGTTTGCTCAGGCTCAAGTCCATTGAGTCAATGATGCCATCCAACCATTTCATTCTCTGTCACCCCCTTCTTCTCTTGTCTTCAATCTTTCCCAGCATCAGGTTTGTTTCCAATGAGTCAGCTCTTCGCATTAGGTGGCCTAATTATTGGAGTTTTCCTAAATAGGGTCCATATCAATGATTAAATTTCTGATACTTAATTACTATCACTCTAAAGTACAATGATTACTTTAAATTATAATTTCAGGTAATAGTTCCATATAGCCTGGTTGCTGTGCTAGTTTTTTTTTTTTTTTCTTTATAAATGTCTTAAGAAGATACTTAGGCTAAATTATTTTATTTTCACTTGTTGCTTATAACTGAATGAATTAATAAACTTGAAAGGTTCCATTCTTAAACACTAGTTTAGTTTCTATATTTTTCACATTCCTAGGGGACTCCACACTATTCTACACAGCTAGCAACACTGTGTTGTACTGTGTACAAGTAGATGACCAATTTATAGTCTAGTTCAGCCCTTCTCTAAGGCTTAGTTTCTTTGCTCTCATGTTCAAATCTGGTTCTAGCCATTTTCTTTTCTTCTTCTTATGATTTCCCTAGAAACTTTTTGAAGATAAGACAGGAATATACTACTTGCCATGAAAAATTGTATAATTTATAGAATACAAAAAGAAGAAGGAGAACATATTTACTTCAATTATTTCCCTTAAGGGGATGATTCTTCTAGAACAAATGATGGTAGGATTTACCTCTTCCTTACAGTTTTTATCTATGATTCATTTTAAATACGTGAACCATTTTGGTCATTCTATATTTTCACAAATCAGTTACAACAAAGATTTGAGCATATCTGGGGCTACAAAATCAGTGGAGTGTTCTCATCTTGATCCTCTCGGAATGCCACAGACAGCTCAGAGTTTACCACTGTCTTGCTTTCAGTCCTCATGCTGCCAAGAATATTTTTAATGTTTTATTAAAGTATAGGATTCTTATGACTGACAAACCTGCATTAGGATAGAGTGCGAGAGCAAAATTTCCTGACGGGTCTCCTACGGAGTGTGTCACAAATGATGGCAGACACAGAAATGTTCACAACAATATGGCAGCTGCCAGAGGGAAGCAAATAATAAGCTCTAAAAACGCCAATTTTATCTAAAAAAGAAATCTATAATTCTCACAAGCCTGTCTCACCACAGAATTCGTAACGATATGCTGAGGAGTATGGATTCCTACGCCCTTGAAACCGACTCTGAAAAAGTCTGCTTTAGAAACAAAGATCATTTAAAACCTTCTTTTGTTTTGGCGTCTAAGCTCTAATCAGACCGAAAGCAGCACATTTTGAAGAGGTGGTTTGCTTTTGAACCAATTACTAATATCAATCCTGTAGGGAACTGACCTTTGCAAAGAAATTTTCAAACAACTCATAAAGGTGTCTCATGGTAATCCCTTTCCAGACAGAATCTTAGTAAAGTACAGGATGTTTAGAATTTTCATGTCTCACATAAAAAAATTCATAATGCTATGGATGACTCTGTCAACTGGGGCTCATTAATTCTGATCACAACTATATTTTAAAATCTTTAAAGCCCAAAGTGACTATAAAAAATGTAAGTAGTTTCATAGACAAATCTCCTGTGTTGCAAAGTATTAAGTATTTTGTCCAAATGTTTCAAATTGCATAGTTTTTTTTATGTGCCTATCATTTTGATAAATGTTTCATTTATTTTTTTCTTGAAGGAGACTATACAAAACCACCTTTTAGAAATAATTATATGTATTTCCTTTAGACAGTGTTCTAAGTGTTAATTCGATTTGCTAATGAATCTGTAATAGTCCAAGATAACAGACACTACAGAAAAATATTCCTTTTATACTTGGGTATTATTATTATTTCTGCTCTTCCTATTCAATAAGATATATTGTTTGGCCTGGTTTCATTGTTGGATAATAGTATAATACAATTGTGCTTAAGAATATAGTCTTCCTGGAGTTCAGGGTTCTGCTTTGAACCCTATTTCATCACTTACTTTTTGTGCAGCTTTGAGAAAGTTACTCATATATTCAGATTCACAGTTTTTTCAGCTATAAATGGAAGGTAATAATGATGTGTTGCCTCATGTGCATTTGTAAGATGAAGGGTTCTTACATTGGATTCCAATAACTTTTGTTTCATATTTCCACTCCTGGAAATATGTCTTCTCATCATTTAAACTGCTTTATTTCCATAAGTATTTCTAATTATCAATTACAAATCGCTGGAGAAGGAAATGGCAACTCACTCCAGTGTTCTTGCCTGGAGAGTCCCAGGGACAGGGGATCCTGGTGGGCTGTCCTCTGTCCTCAGTCATCCCCTTCTCCTCATGCCTTCAATCTTTCCCAACATCAGGGTCTTTTCAA
>SJYV01036593.1:71449-88645 GCA_006410875.1 Neotragus pygmaeus
ACCTGCATACAAATTTCTCAGTGGACAGGTTAGGTGGTCTGGTATTCCCATCTCTTTCAGAATTTTCCACAGCTTGTTGTGATCCACACAGTCAAAGGTTTTGGCATACTCAATAAAGCAAAAGTTGATATATTTCTGGAACTCTCTTGCTTTTTTGATGATTCAACAGATATTGGCAATTCGACCTTTGCTTCCTTTACCTTTTGTAATTCTCCTGCCAATTTGTTGAAATATAGACAGTTTATTCTGACAATAAGATTTCTTCAAGTTTAGAAAAGTCATTCTTAAAGAAAACTAGACAACTAATTTGTGGGTAATTGTAAAAGCATGTTGCTGCTAAGTCACTTCAGTCATTTCCAACCCCATAGATAGCAGCCCACCAGGATCTGCCATCCCTGGGATTCTCCAGGAAAGTGGTAAATTGTAAAAGCATGTTGCTGCTAAGTCACTTCAGTCGTGTCCGACCCCATAGATGGCAGCCCACCAGGATCTGCCATCCCTGGGATTCTCCAGGAAAGAACACTGGAGTGGGTCGCCATTTTCTTCTCCAATGCAGGAAAGTGAAAAGTGAAAATGAAGTCACTGAGTCGTGTCCAACTCTCAGCAACCCCATGGACTGCAGTCCACCAGGCTCCTCTGTCCGTGGGATTTTCCAGGCAAGAGTACTGGAGTGGGGTGCCATTGCCTTCTCCGAAAAGCATGTTGGAGGGTACTAATATTGATTATTTTAGCATAGGGTTCTAATACTTACATAAACAACTTGCAAAGAATCTTCAGAGGAAGAAATTTCCATATTCTACTTACTCAAAAGATTTCTATCAAAAATGTGAGCACTTAGAGAAATAAAAATTGAAATGTTTATGGCAGGGCATAAACATGATACTTGAATTCAGTCATATGCAATTATTTTTATATGTAAAAACATCATTTTGTGCCTGTCTTTTCCTACTTTACTCCCTTCTGTCTTCTGACAATCACAGGCTTTTGATTTCTGCTTTCAAAATTTTCATTTAAAATATTCATTTTCTTTCAATGAGTTGCTTTCAGCATAATGCAAGTCATTATTTTATTATATATAGCACTTTAAGTCATATTGTGTTGAAGAAATGCAAGCAATTGAGTTGAAAAAATAAAATATAGAGGTGAGCTTCCCTGGTGGCTCAGAGGTTAAAGCATCTGCCTCCAATGCGGGAGACCCAGATTTGATCCCTGCGTCTGGAAGATCCCCTGGAGAAGGAAATGGCAATCCACTCCAGTATTCTTGCCTTGAGAATCCCATGGACAGAGAAGCCTAGCAGGTTACAGTCCACGGGGTCGCAAAGAGTCAGACATGACTGAGCGACTTCACCTTCACCTTCATATATGAGGTGCTAGAGTGAAAAAAAGTGTTACTTTACATCATCCTTCCGTAGTCCCTACTCCCACAAACCAGAGCTATTTTCATATATTAATTATTAATCATGGTGTTTATTTTCATACTGAGCTATAATACACACACTGAACTATAGTACACACACTACATTAGTGGAGAAGGAAATGGCATCCCACTCCAATATTCTTGGTGGAAGATCCTATGGATAGAGGAGACTGTTGGGCTTCAGTCCATGAAGTCGCAAGTGTCAGACATGACTTAGCTACTAAACCAACACAACCACACTGTATTAGCAATTTGATGTAACAATATTTTACATAACCTATCAATGTCCTTTTAAAGAAGTTACATTTTTACTATACCACTATTCCCTCAATTTCTGCTCCCTATGTATTACAATATATAGTTATATTAGAAATTTTGTTTAAAATACAGCTTTTTTTTATTATATTGACTATATATTTTAAGTTTTTTATTTCCACAGCAGTGTTAAAGCATATTTGTGTTTCTTTGATATAAAAACTACTGGCTTTTCTGAAATCAATGACTAGCTTGTGTCATGATGTGTTCTTTTTTTGTACTTTAATCTCACTGCTTTTGCCTATTTCATCAGATATGATACTTACCAATGCCATTTTAAAGATTTCTAAACATGTGAGATTATCAATTAGAAGTTTCTTATTTTTGTTGTGTGTGTGTGTGTGTGTGTGTGTGTGTGTGTGTGTGTGTGTGTGTGTTTTCTCCCCATGGAAGCTCCCTTAATCCTGCTACATGAAGTTTTGGCTGTTCTCAAAGCTGATGGCACAGTTAATGAGCTAATTTATTTTCCTTATCTAATTCTAGGTCAACTTTTGTTCATTTTATCATTGGGTTTCTTCCTCTTTTCTAGCCTTTACATGTTATAGCTCCAAATCAAAGAAAGTATGGAAAGTAAATACATATCAGAAATATTACTTTAGAGAAAATTGTCTTTTTCCACTCATACACTTGGCTGATAAATGGCTTGGCATATAACTTTAAGCTGAAAATTACTTTCCTTCAAAAATTGTAGCCATGTTTCTAGTAAGAAACCTGTTGTAATTTCAGTTCTCTTTGTATGTTTGCAATATGACTTTTTTCTCTGGTGTTTTCCTTATGCTTTGCATTGTACATTTCATGATCAGATTCTTTAGGTAGAATATGTCCTGCATATCATTTTATGCGTTGTGTTGGGCAGTTAGGTAGACAATAGAATATACCTTTCTATATAAGAATTATCTGATTGGCAACTTGAAAATATTGCCCTTTATAACAACTTGTGTTTGTCATTTGTTCTTACTTTGTTAAACTTCTTTGTCACAAATGAAAACTTTTAAGTTGATTCTTTAAATTTCTTAGTCTTCTTTTCATTTTGATTTTTTTTATTTTCTCAGAATTTTTATATATTATCTTCTAATTATATTGTTGAATAGTTTTATGGTATTAAAATTTAAATTTTCAAGATCTCATTATTCTTTAGTGATTGGTCATTTTTCATATATTCTTATTATTACTTTATAAATGTAATATTTCATTTCTTTTATCCTTAGATAAAATTTGTAGATTTTTCCCTTTTGATTACCTTTGTTTCTTCTGGGATAGAGCCTTCCCCTATCACTGTGTTTTGAGTTGGAGACTTTCCTTTCATGACTGGCCTTTATTATGGTCAATTCATCATTAAGGGTGTGACCGCAATGATTGATTGACAGCTCTGCATGTCTAAGTAGAGAAGATGGATATGTGGACTACACTGTAATATGAGAAAATAGTAATCAACTTTTTATTATGGACTTTAAATGTCAATGTTTTGAAGATTTTACTCTATGACTCTTAATTTCTTTCAACAAAGAGTTCTCCATTTCTGCCTATGAAACATATCCCTGGCTACAGGCATTTCTGAGACAGGACAAGGGAATAGGCTTAAAGAAACTGTAGGCTTCTATTTTGTCCTCTGGTTTTCACCTTGATTCTTCACTTCCTCTCTCTTAGGAGCAGTATTAGTTACTTGGATTCCCTCATAATCCTGTTTGATCATCATCAATCCTGAGGGCAGTCATCTGACTGAGAATAGGAATTAGAATGTGGGGACTCCCACTGATCTATCTATAAGGCTTATTCTCACCTCAGTGCCTTTACAAGTTCTGGTCCCACTATATGGGAAGTGCCTATTTCAAGCAAGTGCCTAGTCTGCTCCCATTCCTTTTTCATATTCATGTTCCAATATTATCCCCTCAATGAGGAATTTACTTTACCACTACATTCAGAATTTTCTCCGCCTTCCAATTCTCTGCTTATGTGTATTCTCCAACTTATTTTTTTTAAACAAACAAAAAAACAAAAAACACCAAACTTCTAATTTCTTGATTATTGTCTTTATCGTTTCCTTTAGGATATAATTTCCAAGGGCATGAGGACTAACTACTAAAACTCCAGCTTAACAAGTTCTTGAATATAGAAACTTGTCTACAAATNGATTATTGTCTTTATCGTTTCCTTTAGGATATAATTTCCAAGGGCATGAGGACTAACTACTAAAACTCCAGCTTAACAAGTTCTTGAATATAGAAACTTGTCTACAAATAATTGTTAAATAAAAATAGTTTTTATTTAAATAATCTTTGAGGTTTCTATATAGACAATCATGTCATCTGTAATTAAAGATACTTTTATTTCTTTCTTTCCAAACTATGCATTTTATTTATTTCCTTGACTTATTGAACTGCTTAGAACTTCCCGTACTATGCTGATTAAAAGCGATTGGAGTGGATGCTCTTATTCTTGTAATTAGGGGGAAGCCATTCAGTCTTTAACATTAGAGTGTTATGTTACCTGTAGATGATTTGTTCACAAACTCTATTTCTTTATGCTTTTTTTTTCCCCCCAGAAGTTCAACCCAGGTAGACTTCTACCTCTCTACTCATTTCTGGTTTGTTTAGGCTTTTGCTTATGCAAGGTTTTAAGCTTTCCTAGTGGCTTAGCAATAAAGAATCTTCCTGCAATGCAGGAAACACGGAGACATGTGTTTCATCCCTGGGTCACAAAGATCCCCTGGAAAAGGAAATGGCACCCTGCTCTAGTAATCTTGCCTGGAAAATCCCATGGACAGAGGTGCCTTGAGGGCTGCATTCCATGTGGCCACAAAACTGTCAAACTACTAAACACCATCACCAATATATATATATTTATATGGTTTTATCTAGTGAAATGATTCTGATTTTAGAATCAAGGTAATAACACCTTATAAAATGAATCAGGGGTTACTTCTTTCTCTAGTATTTCCTGGAAGAATGTCTAATGAATTGGTATTACTTCTTTGCTAAATGTGTGGTTGAATTCACCAGTGAAGCCATATTGGCTCAAATAAATGTGTTAAAATTTCATCTTAAAAAATAAAACAGAAACAAAGAAAAAACTAGAGAAAAAATTAAAACCAAAGCAAACAGAAAAAAATTTGCTTAAGAACAAAAATCAGTGGCATTATAAACAGACAATTAGAGATGTATAAAATGGATAAACTCCTAGGAAGACTTACCAAAGAAAGATAATACATATATTGCCAATATACAAAATAGAAGGGAGGACATTGTAATAGACCCTAAGACCTTACAATAATAATTATATATTCAAATTTTATATCCACAAACTCAAGAAAATAAGCCAAGTGGAACAATTCCTTAAAAAACCTCGAACCAAGTTTACATGATAAGAAATAGATAATCAGAGTAGTCTTACATCTATTAAAGAAATTGAATTTGTAATTAAAACCATTCCAAAATAATTTCACTCTGCAAACTATGCTATGCTGTGCTGTGCTTTGTTGCTCAGTCATGGCCAACTCTTTACTACCCCATGGACTGTAGCCCAGCAGGTTTCTCTGTCTACAGGCAAGAGTATGGAGTGGTTGCCATGCCCTCCTCCAGGGGATCTTCCCAACCCAGGTTTTGAACCCAGGTCTCCTACACTGCAGGAGATTCTTTACTGTCTGAACCACCAGGGAAGCCCAAAGAATATCTATACTATGTCCTTAAAGATATTTTTAAAAAACAAAAGAAATGATACGCCAGGTGGAGGGAACAGAATGTTGGTTTCACTCTTAAGACAGACAAGAGCATTACACTTTTGAGGATATGAGGCAAAGGTCACTGTGGCTGAAAACAAGGGAAGATAAAGGTATATGTTGAGGGTGCAAAAATGGGCAGACCAGAACATATCCTTTAGGTTTTTGGAGGCCATGGCAAAAATGAAGCCTTTATTCCACATGCAATATGAAACAGTCTTCTCAGTTCAGTAAATAGCAATTCTATTCTTCCAGTTGTAGGACATGAGCTTGGGTAAGCTCCAGGAGTTGGTGATGGACAGGGAGGCCTGGCGTGCTGCAATTCATGGGGTCGCAAAGAGTCAGACACGACTGAGCAACTGAACTGAACTGAACTTAGTTGCTTTTTAAAATTTTGTTCCTTTGTAAATCCTGAGTGCCAAAAACAGTGCACAGGGCATTTAATGAATATTTTCAGTTAAATAAATGAATTTAAAATTTTGCTTTGTGCAGGAACTATCATCAAATTCCATTCATATTCACCTTTCTTTTGATTTAGCATTATGTTCCTTTATCTGTACTATACTTAACACATTCTGAACAGTTATCCAGTTGTTATTTGTTTTGATCTTTTATTAATATTCAGAGGGTTTTGTTGTTTGTTTTTTTGTTTTCTTTAAAGACTGAATATAGCTCTTTGGTTGGAAGAATTAAATTTTGAGGTAGATATATATAGGTTTGAATTTCCAGTTAATCATGTAACTTTGGGCAATTTGCTTAACATTTCTAAACTTTATCTTTTATCTATAAAGTAAGAAATTATTTTTATCAGATAATTTTGTGATGAATTAACAAGAAAATACCTGCCAGCTTAGATGAAGATATATTCAATAAATAGAATATATTATCATTATTATAGTAGCATTATTATTAGTTTATTATTATTCAAATATAGTTGATGTACAATATTATATAAATTATACAATATAGTGATTCAAAATTTTTAAAGCTTATACTCCATTTATGTTTATTATAAAATAGTGGTTATTTCTTATTGGCTATATTTCCTATTTTATACAATATATCCTTATAGCTTATTTTATACATAACAGTTTGTACTTCTTAATCCTCTATTCCTGTGTCATTCCTCCTCTCCTTTTTTCTCTCCCCATTAGTTTGATATCTATGTTGAGTGAGTTTCATTTTTGTTGTATTTACTATTTGTTGTATCTTTTAAGGTCCATGTATAAGTGATATTATACAGTATTTGTCTTTCTCTGTCTGACTTATTTCACTTAGCATAATACCCTCCAAGTCCCTCCATGTTGTTGCAAATTGCAAAATTTCTTTTTTTTTTTTTTGAGTTTAGTAATATTTGATTCTGTGTAAGTCATATATTATACAGTTCATGAGGTTCTCACTGGTAGTTTATTGATATAGTTTGCCATTCCCTCCTCCAGTGGATCATGTTTTGTCAGAACTCTCTGCTGTGACACATCTGTCTCTTGGGTAGCCCTACATGGCATGGCATGGCTCATAGCTTCACTAAGATATGCAAATGCCTTCACCATGATGAGGCAGTGATCTGTGAAGGCCAACTGAATTCTGCCAGGAAAATGCACTGGTCATAGTAAATACTTTTTTTCAACAGCACAAGAGACAACTTTACACATGGACATCACCAAATGATCAATACTGAAATCAAATTGATTAGTTTCTTTGTAGCTGAAGATGGAGAGGCTATACACTGTCAGCAAAAACAAGACCTAGAGCCACTTGAATTCAGATCATCAGCTTCTTGTACCAAAAAGCAGGCTTAAACTAAAGAAAGCAGATATAACCACTAGGCAAGCCAGGTACAAGTAAAATCAAGTCCCTTATGAATATGATGGAGGCAATGAATAGATTCAAGGGATTGGATCTAGTTAATAGTGTGCCTGAAGAACTATGAACAGAGGTACATAATATTGTACAGGAGGCAGTGAACAAAACTATCCCAAAGGAGAAGAAAAGCAATAAGGAAAAATGGTTATCTGAGAAGGCTTTATGACTAGCTGAAGAAAGAGAAGCAAAAAGGAAGGGAGAAAGGGAAAGCTGCATCCAACTAAAAGCATAGTTCCAAAGAAAAGTATGGAGAGACAAGAAGGCCTTCTTCAATGAACAGTACCTAAAACTAGAAGAAAACAACAGAAGAGGAAAGATTAGAGATGTCTTCAGGGAAATTGGAAATATCAAGGGAACATTTGGCCAAAAGATGGAAATGATAAAGGACAGAAATGGTAGAGACCTAGTAGATTTTGAAGAGAATAAGAAGAGATGGAAAGAATGCATGGAAGAACTGTACAACAAAGAACTTAATGGACTGGATTACTACTATGGTGTGGTCGGTTACCCAGAGCCAGACATTCTGGAGAGTGGAGTCAAGTGAGCCTCAGGAAGCACTGCTGTTAATAAAGCTAGTGGATGCAATGGAAATCAAGTAGAGCTATTCAAAACCCTAAAGGATGATGCCATCAAGGTGGTACATTCAATATGTCAGCAAATCTGGAAGACCCAGCAGTGATCACAGGACTGGAAAAGATCAATTCTCATCTCAATTCCCATGAAGAGTAGTACTAAAGAATGTGTTAAGTCCCATTGCACTCTTCTCCCATGCTAATAAGGTCATGCTTAAAATCTTTTTTTTTTTTTTCCTTTATTTTACTTTGCAATACTCTATTGGCTTTGCCATACATCGACATGAATCCCCCACAGGTGTACACAAGCTCCCAATCCTAAATCCCCCTCCCATCTTCCACCCCACAACGTCTCTCTGGATCATCCCCGTGCACCAGCCCCAAGCATCCTGCATCTTGNAAACCCCAACTAACATCATATGAATGACAAAAAGGTGAAAGGTCTTCTTCTAAGATAAAGAATAAGACAAGGATGCTCAATATCACCATTTTTATTGCACATATTATTGTCAATCTTGTCCACAGCAATTAGGCAAGAAACTGAAATTACTGTCATCCAAATTTGGAAAGAAGCAATATTTTTCACTGTTTGTAGATAACATAATGTAATATATTAAAAAGTCTAAAAACTACACACACACACACACACACACACACACACACACACACACACAAACTGTTAGAGCTAATAAATAAAGTCAGAGGATACAAAATTGACATACAGAAGTCTGTGGCATTCTTGTACACTAATAACAAACTAACAGAAAGAAAAATTAAGAAGATAATCCCTTTTATAATTGCATCAAAAATAATAAAATTCTCAGGAATATATTTTACCAAGGAGGTGGAAGCTCTGTACATTGATGAAAGAAATAGAAGAAGATACTAAAATAATGATGTTTCATACTCATGGATTAGAAGATTAATATTATTAAAATATCTATACTACCCAAATCTATCTACAGATTCAGTGCAACCATTATCAAAATTCCAATAGCATTTTTCACAGAAATAGAACAAATAATTCTAAAATGTGTATGCATTAGGAGAAGGTTATCAGTGAGCCAGAAACCCTGGGAGTAAGACCCCAAATACCCAAAACAATCTTGAGAAAGAAAAACAAAGTTGGAGATATCACACTTCTTGATTTTAAATTATCCTGCAAAGTTACAGTAATTAAAACAGTATGATACTGGCACAAATTCAGCACACTGATGAGAAGTGAGACCCCAGAAATAAACTCACACATGTATGGACAATTAATAACAAAAGAGCAAATAATACAATGGAGAAAAGACAGTCTCTTCAATAAATGGTGTAGGGAATACTGAACAGCCACATACAAAAGAATAAAACCAAACCACTGTCTTATACCAAACAGTAAAATAACTCAAAAAGACTTGTAAGAATGTAAGAACTGAAGCCATTAAAATTTTAGAACAAAACATAAGTGGAACCTTATTGACATTAGTCTTAGTGATATGTTTGTGGATCTGACTCCAAAAGCAAGGGAAGCAAACACAGCAAAAATAAACAAATGTGAATGCATCAATCTAAAAATCTCTGAACAGCAGAAGAATTCATCATCAAAACAAAAAAAGCAAGATACTAAATGAGATAAGATATTTTTAAATCATGTATTGGAAAAGTGGTTAATATCCAAAACATATAAAAAAGTCATAAAACTAAAACAGCAACAAAAATAAAAACAGAAACCAATCTGATTAAAACTGAGTAGAGGACTTGAGTAGAGGATTTTTCTAAAAGGATTAGAGTGTTTTACTAAAGAAGATATATGGGTGGTCATCAGGCACATGAAAAGATATTCAACATCTCTATTTATAGGGAAATGCAAATCAAAGATTAAGTGAGATATTACTTAATACCTGTTAGGCTATTACAAAAAAGACAACAAATAACAAGTGTTGGAGAAGATGTAGAGAAAATGCAGTCCTTGAACAGTGTTGATGGGAATGTGCTTTGATGTAATCACTATGGAAAACAGTATGGAGATTCCTCAAAAAATTAAAAATAGAGCTCCCATTTGATTCACCTATTTCACTTCTGAGTATTTATTTGAAGAAAATGGAAACATTAATTAAAAATATATATGCATTGATAGAAATATAGAAACAGGCATAGATACACACACACATACATGCATATATATGTATACACACACAATTGGATACAACTCAGCCAAACTGGAATGAAGTCCTGCAATCTGTGACAACATGGATGGACCTAAAAAGGTATTATGCTAGCTGGAATAAGCCAGACAGAGAAAGATAGATATTGTGATTTCAATCATATATAGAATAAAAACAAACTAACTCCAAACCAACACACAAACAAAATAAAGATACAGGGACCAGGATAATGNTATATATGTATATACACACAATTGGATACAACTCAGCCAAACTGGAATGAAGTCCTGCAATTTGTGACAACATGGATGGACCTAAAAAGGTATTATGCTAGCGGGAATAAGCCAGACAGAGAAAGATAGATACTGTGATTTCAATCACATATAGAATAAAAACAAACTAACTCCAAACCAACACACAAACAAAATAAAGATACAGGGACCAGGATAATGATTATCAAAGGGGAAGTGGTTTAGGGGGTAAAATGTGTGAAATAGGTAAGCTGTATGGTAATAGATGGCAACTAGACTTGTGTTGATCACTCTTTATACAGATGTGGAACGTTAATGCTATATGCTTGAAGCATTTTAAAAAAATGCATCTGATATATAGCCCTTCCTTTTTATGTAAGTAAGTAAGTAAATAATTTTGCTTTTTATATTCTTTTAGTAAGCTGGCATTTAGTAAAAAGAAACATGATAATATATATGTCAACATTTAGATTTTTTAACTTTTTATATTATATTGAATTATATTTGATTTACAAAGTATTAGTTTCTGGTGAACAGCAAAATGATTCAGTTATACTTGTGTCTATTCTTTTTCAAGTTCTACTCCTATTTATGTTTTTAAATAATACTGAGCAGAGTTCCTTGTGCTATTCAGTAGGTCTTTATTGATTGCCCATTTTATTTTACTCTTACAAAGAGTTAATGTGAACTATTTTTAAAGTCTTTATTGAATTTGTCACAGTATTGTTTCTGTCTTATGTTTTGGGTTTTTTGTTTTGTTTTGTTTTGTTTTGTTTTTTGCTGTAGGCATGTGAGATTTTAGCTCCCTGATCAAACCTGCACCCCCTGCATTAGAAGGCGAAGTCTTAACCACTGGACCACCAGGGAAGTCCCTGGTTACCCATTTTGAATAAAGCAATGTGTACACATCAATCCCAAACTCCCTAGATTTTACTCCTCGGACTTATTCTGGCTCAGTCTTCTATACTTGCTGGTTGTCATTTTCCCTTATCTCTTTTTGACTGAATATTTTGGCCATGTGGCTCATTTCACCTGCACCTTCACTTTTTCTCCCCCAGATTAACCTGCTTTACCGTTATCTCTTTTTCATTTTCTTATATATACCCAAGGGACTTGTCATCTTTTCAAAATATTTACTTGAGGAAATGTTCCAAAGCATTATATATACCTGATGTAGTTATCTTGTATCCATACTCTTATTGTGTATGTGTTGTTTTAGATCAAACAAATGGGCTCAATCCTCACAGAGAGGAAAACTGGCTGATATACTGGATTAAAGTAGGACCAAAAAAATTAATGGTAAAAATTGATGGTTGATAAAATTTTATTATACAGAATGAATCGAGGCTTGGTAGATGAAGGAAATTCTCAAAAATACTGAGTCATTTTATGCAGAATAATAATTAGCTTGTGTCTTTGTCTCTTGGTTATATGTTAATATACAGACAGATTTGTTGTTTAGTCACCAAGTCGTGTCCAACATTTTTGCAAACCTATGAACTGTATCCCACCAAGCCATGGGATTTCCCAGGCAAGAACATTGGAGTGGGTCAACATTCCCTTCTCCAGGGGATCTTCCCAATCCAGGATCGAACTCACATATCCTATACTGCAGGAGGATTATTTACTGCTAAGCCTGAACATAAAGTAGACTATATAAGAATGGCATTAAATATAATAAACGTTCCTAGAGAAATTATGAAATATATTCTGGATTTCTCAAATATTCTTCTGAACGGAAAGTTGAGAACTGGCCAATGAATGAATGGGATGAGTTAGGGACTCAGGTCCCTTTCTAGATTATGCAATAATATAAAATTTTTGCTGGCAAAATTAGTCTAATATGCCCAAATTTTCCGTCAGTCTCACAGTCATCATTAGTAGAGAATTGAGGTCAGAATGACTCAGTGGTCAGTATGACTTACTGTAAGAATGACTTGTGGCAGTAGTTCCCATGCAGAAACCAGCTATACTGAATCTGATTCCTTGTTACATGTTATAATTTAGATTTTCTTCATCATTATCTCTGGCACTATTTGTTGCTTTTCCTAAGAGAAACAGTTTTTACTTCGTGTGGTTTAGAAATCTTGGTTTACTATCTATACAGAATGAGGGATAAAACAACCCAGTAGTGGCTTACTAATAATTTAAAAAAACTTCACGTCACATCAGTTAATCATATGTGATTATGATTAGAATTCAGACTTAAGCGACATATTAGAATGGAATTAAGAAATTGGTCTTTATTTACATTCAGATCAGTTCAGTTCAGCTCAGTCGCTCAGTCATGTCTGACTCTTTGTGACCCCATGAATTGCAGCAAGCCAGGCCTCCCTGTCCATCATCAACTCCTGGAGTTCACTCAAACTCACGTCCATTAAGTCGGTGATGCCATCCAGCCATCTCATCCTCGGTCGTCCCATCTCCTCCTGCTCCCAATCCCTCCCAGCATCACAGTCTTTTCCAGTGAGTCAACTCTTCACATGAAGTGGCCAAAGTACTGGATTTTCAGCTTTAGCATCATTCCTTCCAAAGAACACCCAGGGCTGATCTCCTTCAGAATGGACTGTTTGGATCTCCTTGCAGTCCAAGGGACTCTCAAGAGTCTTCTCCAACACGACAGTTCAAAAGCATCTATTCTTAGGCACTCAGCTTTCTTCACAGTCCAACTCTCACATCCATACCTGACAACTGGAAAAACCATAGCCTTGACTAGTTGGACCTTTGTTGGGAAAGTAATGTCTCTGCTTTTTAATATGCTACCTACGTTTGTCATAACTTTCCTTCCAAGGAGTAAGCATCTTTTAATTTCATGACATACACATATAAAAAATAAGGAAGTCTCTGAGATGAACACGTACATAAATAATAAGCTCTACTTCTTCTTTTTCCTTTATCTAGGTGTTCAAGGATTTCTATAAAATTATCCAAATTAAAATAAAGCAGTATTTCAAAAAAATTTTTGTTGTTATAAGTTGGACTTCCTTCCCTGGTGGCCCAGACGATAAAGTGTCTGTCTACAACGCGGGAGACCCGGGTTTGATCCCTGGGTCGGGAAGACCCCCTGGAGAAGGAAACGGCAATCCACTCCAGTACTATTGCCTGGAAAATCCCATGGACAGAGGAGCCTGGTAGGCTACAGTCCATGGGGTCGCAAAGAGTCAGACACGACTGAGCGACTTCACTTTCACTTTAATAAGTTAATATATTCAAATGTAATTAAGGTTAATTATACAGTGATTATTATTCCTCCGATCTATTAGCATTCCTATATCCCAATTTGACTCTAAATTCTCAAAGGTCCTAAGTTGGTTTGGTTCAAAGAACTGCAAGTGTTTAAAATGGTACCTCTGAAGTCATATAGATTGGGTTTATATTCTCTCTTCAGTTCAGTTCAGTTCAGTCGCTCAGTCGTATCTGACTCTTTGCGACCCCATGAATCGCAGCATGCCAGGCCTCACTGTTCATTGCCACCTCCCGGAGTTCACTCAGACTCACGTCCATCGAGTCTGTGATGCCATCCAGCCATCTCATCCTCGGTCGTCCCATTCTCCTCCTGCCCCCAATCCCTCCCAGCATCAGAGTGTTTTCCAAAGTACCGGAGCTTCAGCTTCAGCATCATTCCTTCCAAAGAAATCCTAGGGTTGATCTCCTTCAGAATGGACTGTTTGGATCTCTTTGCAGTACAAGGGACTCTCAAGAGTCTTCTCCAACACCACAGTTCAAAAGCATCAATGCTTCAGCACTCAGCCTTCTTCACAGTCCAACTCTCACATCCATACGTGCTAAACACTAAAATCAGGTAATTTAATCTGTTTGTCCAACTAGTTTCATGGTTTTGAGCCCTGGTTTTGCTGTTAAAGTTTATAAAATTAATGAGTTAAATTCTGCAGTTTATAAAATACATTTTTAAATGATCAATAATTATAAGTTCTTATAAATGTCACCAACATATATAAATGTGCTCCATAAGTATCCCGTGAGAGGCACATGACATCTTGGTTTTAAAAAGTTTTTAAACCTATTTCTACCAGAATTGGTTAAATTCTAATGTTAGGATTTTTTAAAATATAAATTAAATTTATTTTTTAGTTGGAGAAAAATCACTTTGCAACATTATGTTTGTTTCTGCCATAAGCAACATGATCAACCACAGTGATTCATATGTCTCCAACTTCTTGA
Organism: Neotragus pygmaeus; assembly: GCA_006410875.1. NCBI lineage: Eukaryota > Metazoa > Chordata > Mammalia > Artiodactyla > Bovidae > Neotragus > Neotragus pygmaeus. The sequence goes on from SJYV01036593.1 coordinate 85,915, forward strand.
GCCTCCCTCCCCTCCCCACATCCTACCTCTCTAGTTCATCACAGAGTGCCAGGCTTGGCTCCCTATATATGTAGCAACTTCCCACCAGCTATCAACTTTACACATGACACTGTATATATATTGATGCTGTTTTCTCCATTCATCCCATTCTCTCTTTCTCCTACTGTGTCCACAAGTCCATTCTCTACATCTGCATCTCCATTTCTTCCCTGCTAATAGGGTCATCAATATCATTTTTCTAGATTCGATATATATGTGTTAATATATGATATTTGCTTTTCTCTTAGTGGACAAAGTTAAGATTTTGTATTAATCTAAATTCATTATGCATTGTCAAATATGTATGCAATTGATCTTCATTTTGACCTAAGATGCTCTGGAGTAACCATGTTCCTCAGTAAAAAGCCGTTATACTGGAAAAGATTGGTGGGTGGAAAGTCTCAAAATAGTTTGTACATTATGTTTGCATCCATCAAAATAAAAACGGAACTGGAAAACACATTTAATTACTTGACAAGTACCATGAAGTGTCTACCTTTACTGTATATATAAATAATATTTTATCAATATTACAATAACACAGGTTAACAAATGGGAGAAACATTTCCTGTATGGCCTGAATTTGTAAATGTGCCATCCCTCTTCGTGCATATATTCATATCTCAATTTTAAACTCTTAAAGAGATAATGGAAAAACACTTACTGAGAATCAATTTTTATGACAAGCAAGTAATTAGGTTCTGGGTATCTACAAAAAAGTATACATGTTGCCTGATCTCCAAAAGCTCACAAACTAAGGAAAAGATCACTATCAAAACAATTGAATCAGCTGTAGGTAGATGTTGCGTCTGTGTGTCTGTTAAGAGTATGGAGAGGTGCTGGTAGCAGGGTTTAGGAAGAGGAAATACAGAAAACCTCACAAAGTACATGGCACAGTGAAAAATACAGCCACAAACACATATTGATATGGGTATTTTAGAAAGGGCTTGTATATTTCATTATTCTACATAGGTTTAATATGAAGAACTGACCAGTAAGGAATATGGAACACTCTTTAATTTCAATTTTAGCTGTTTGGCTTTATTTTTTAGTTGTGTAAAGTAATAGAAGGATGTCTAAAAATTCATTCATTCATTCTTTTATCCATAGTTATTCATTAAAAAGGTATTTCATGTATACCTAATAAATTCCAAACATTCTCTAAATGCTGGAAATACAGTGTTAAATAAACATGCAAACATTTGTTACATTTGTAGAGCTTACAATCCAATGGAGAAATCAAATATGAATTAAATAATCATATTGATGTATACATACGAATATACAATTTAAAAAGAAGTAAGCACTATGAAGGAAAGGAAAAAAGTTCTGTGACATCATGTGCATATGTGCATGCTCAGTCATGTCTGACTCTATATGATCCCCTAGATTGTAGCCCAGCAGGCTACTCGGTCCATGGAATTTTCCAGGTGAGAATACTGGAGTGGGTCACCATTCCCTTTTCCAGGGAATCTTCCCGATCCACTGATTGAACCCACATCTCTGGCATCTCCTGCATTGGTAGGCAGATTCTTTACCACTGAGCCATATGGGAAGACTTATGACAACATATATCAAAGCAAATAAATAGTGGGAAAAGTCAGGGAAGTTTTCTGGAGGAAGTGAACATTAAACTTAGATTTTAAGGTAATTAAAAACCAGTCCATTCTGAAGGAGATCAACCCTGGGATTTCTTTGGAATGAATGATGCTAAAGCTGAAACTCCAGTACTTTGGCCACCTCATGTGAAGAGTTGACTCTTTGGAAAAGACTCTGATGCTGGGAGGGATTGAGGGCAGGAGGAGAAGGGGATGCGACTGAGGATGAGATGGCTGGATGGCATCACAGACTCGATGGACATGAGTCTGAGTGAACTCCGGGAGATGGTGATGAACAGGGAGGCCTGGCATGCTGCGATCATGGGGTCTCAAAGAGTCGGACACGACTGAGCGACTGAAGTGAACTGAACTGAAAAGTTACCCAGAGAAAAGGGGTAAGGGTGAGTAGAAACACTGTTTCAGGCAGAATAACATGATTATGTAGTCAGATGGTACATTAGAGATTTGAGAAATCTTAGGATACCCAGTGTGGCTGGATCCCAGGTCAAGATAAACAGAGGTAATTTGGCACACATATGTTAAGACTTCATAATTAACATCAAGTATCTAGTTTTCTCTTAAGACAAATTAATATGAATGGACTTAATAAAGTCATACTGATAGTAAGAGAAAGAATAATGCCCGGCTTTACTTTGTAGATTCTGGTTATTAGCAAAGATTTCCTGGTGTCATCAATTCCTGAGAAAGACACTAGAAAATGATCTAAGTATTCATCAAGAGATTAATGGATAAAGAAAATGTGATATATGCATTCAGTGTAACATTTTTACATTATAAATTTTTCATAGCTATTACAACATGGATAAGACTTCAAAGTGTTAAATGAAATAAGCCATACACAAGAGGATGGATATTATGTGATTCCACTAATATGAAATATCTAAAATTAACAAATTTATAGGAACAGAAAAGTAAACTAAAGATTACAAGGGACAGGGAAGACAAGGAATGTGAAGCTATTACTTAATGAATAGGTACAGAGTTTATATTGGGTGATGAAAATATTTTGGAAATGATGATGATAATTATACCTGTATGCAGGTCAGGAAGCAACAGTTAGAACTGGACATGGA